>JAUCMS010000045.1:11492377-11504302 GCA_032357445.1 Enteromius radiatus
ATATAGACAGGGGTGTGGCTTTCCTAATCAAGTCCAATCAGTATAATCAAACACAGCTGGACTCAAATGAAGGTGTATCATCTCAAGGATGATCAGAAGAAATGGACAACACCTGAGTTAAATATATGAGTGTCACAGCACTGGACCATGTGATATTTCAGTTTTTCTTTTTAATAAATCTGCACAAATGTATACAATTCTGTGGTTTTCTGTCAATATGGGGCGCTGTGTGTATATTAAAAAGAACTTAAAATGACTTTAGCAAATGGCTGCTAGAGTGAAAAAGGGGGTCTGAATACTTTTCGTACACACTGTGTGTATATATATATATATATATATATATATATACACACAATGCAGTCAAACTCCACAACAAAAGAAACATAAAAATACACATTTCAATGCATTTGCAATAAAAATCATTGTATTTGCACAATAATTATTACAAACATCTATAGTAAGATAATCATGGTCATGGTCACACACACACGCAGGGAATGTTGTTGCCTCAGAACGAATTACTTGTTAAAAAAAGAAAAAAAGTCAACATACCCAAATTCACCCATTTCTTTCTTTCTGGCTTTCTTCCATGTCTCTGCCAGGTTCAGAGATGAAAGCACATCACCCTTGCCCCGAGAGAAGAAGATTACCCTCATTTTAAGTGAGCTCTTCTCAGTTTCATGGCTTTATCTGATCTAGAGTCAGTGAGAATGTGAGCTCTAATTGATCCTTCTGAGACGCAGCTTATCCAGTCAGTTCCCTAGTCAGTTTTTGGGCTATGATGAATTTTTAGGTGAACCCTAACAGCATCACGGTGAGCTGTGATGGTAGCGTAGCGGTTCAAGCTGTGCTCTATGATCAGGCTATGATAAGGGACCTTGTTAAAAACAAACTTCAGTCAGTCGTTCTGAACGGTAGAATCCTTTGGAAGAGGATATGCAAGTGCAAGTTTTGTCAGACTTTCCCACATGTAACTTCTATTATCATTAGGTGTTTATGAATATTGTTAGGTGTTAATAACTATCATACTCTGTCCTAATTGCTTGACAGTAGGTTCATTAACTGAATATTTACACTAGCTGACATGCAAATGTGGAATGCCAGTTGATGCTAATATATCAGTTTAAATGACTTAAAAAAATTAGCAGCAAGTTCAAAAAAACTGTTTTTACATCTTATTTTTAATAAATGTACTAGGAATTAATTTTTGAAACTTATTTGAGAAGATCAAGGAAATTCTGATTTCAAAAGGTAAAAAAAAAAAGTAAAAAATTAATTGTTTTCGGGGTAAGGTTTCAGCTGAAGAGTGCACTACTTCAAACTCTTTTACCATATTTAATTCTGCAGATTTTCCTCATAATTACTGCAAAAAAGAAGAAATAAAAAATATGCAGATCTACTGTGTCAACACATGACCTGTTGAGACTTCCACCATTGTGCAGCTGAGCAAGGCATTTAACCCTTGCCTTATACCAGGAGATTGTTGCAGAAGTTAGTGTAGAGACTTTAAAGTAAAGTTGCTTTAGATTAAAGCATGTAGATTAATGCAAATTAATCAAATCATTTTGATTCATCAATTTTCAAGGTCTCAGGGAAGAGTCAACGTGTTTGGTTTTAATGTGCAGCCATTCCCACAACAGCTATTGCTTATCTAGCCCTCTAGCAGAGCTGAGAGGATAAATTAAGTGATGGCGCTGCGAGGGCCTGGCTTTTATCTGACCTGCAGTCAGTGAGAGCTTGCTCTGATAGCACATATCTGATTCACAGTCACTTCTGGTGTCAACAGTCAGTTTAGTTTAATTGAATCCACATTACTAGTGACAGTGGTGGCTGGCTGACGAGAATACACACTGGATTTGTCCAGCAATTGGTTGTGAATGATATTCCTTTTTTTCATTTTTGCTGTTAGCCCAAATTACAGGAATACTTCAATTATTTAACCTGGAGGGCACTTTTAGAAAACGCAGAATGACCACAGGTCAATGAATAAAATGACCTGGTTAGACTTTAAAAGACTGTCCAATCGATGACCTTACCAACTATGTTGATTTCACTAAAACCTTTCATAATTTAATCTGATTAATCTATGGATTAAATGTAAATTGAAATGTATTTCAACTGAATCTACTCTGCAAGCGAATAATGGCTATCATTATAATCAACCCAGCAGTGTTGCTATTGTTAACTCAAACTAAGACTAAAATCATTTTCATTAATAAAGCTGAAAAAAAATAAATAAATAAAAAAAAAAAAAAATATATATATATATATATTAATTATTAATAATTAAAAGTATAAATGTTGAAATGTTGCCATACTTAAATTATAAACTTTATAATAAAATAATAAAAATTTTAAATAAAACTAAAAGCAATTTAAAATAATACATTAGGGCTATATTATAATAGTCTATGAACAGTACTAAATAATACTGCAGAAATGCCTAGTTAGTTGGTACATTAATATGAATTATTATAATTAACAATAGAGTTTAATTGCTATTTATTTCTCAATATAATAACCAGCATTCATATTTTTGTACAAAACATCTAATGCAGGTTTTTTAAATAAACTTTTTCATGATAACTATGTTTCAATATCATTTCCTTGGTGAAATATGACGATTTTATGATGGTACTAATATTAAGCCACTTTTTGTTCACACATCAACAGAAAACATCATAGACTGACGTAGGAATTTAAGAATCAGTATTGGTTCTTCGAAATGAAAAAGGATTAAAATTCATCAATACTGTCAACCAAGCCACAATTAAAACACTGTTCCTGTCCCTCAACTGTTAAAGCGTTGAACTAGAAATGCCAAAGACATTGATTTGATTCCCAGAAAACACATAATCAAGGGAAATAAATGAAGAAGCTGAATTGAATTTTTTAAAAAGTCTACTTTGTGGTTACTGAGCCGTCTGCAACATTGTGGGACATCACATTTAGCGTGTGAGAGAAATCGCAGTCAAAATGAAACTTACATCAGTGATGTTTTTGATCTGATCCTGGGTCAGTTTATGCAGATGCGCATCCTCGCTCTCTGTCATCAACTTCAGAGCGGGCAGCGTAATCCCAGCGTTCAACAGCAGAGAGCAAATGTACCCAATGCACTAGAATAAACGGAAGTGAAGTCTGAATGTCACATTATAATCGACATAGCAGAGCTGCACTCACAGTAACAAGTTACAGGAAAAGAACAGAGATCTATAACAAAGGTAGAAGCGTTTCTTCACATTGTGTGTAATCATGATGAAACATACACTCTTACCTGTGGGTTAAGTTTGTGTTTTGTCGGGTAGAGAGAGCGACACATAGTCAGAACCTCACCCCCGATGTTGACTTGAGAAAGGCTTGAGGAATGTGCAAGCAGGGCAGAGGTAAGAGCCACCCAGGGGTTCTGCTCCGTCTCCAACCTGTGTAGAGAGACACATATGTTTCTAAAAAACCAACACTCAGAACAGCGCTAAAGATGTGATGACATGAAATAAGAATCATTAAAGTTCATAAGGCATCGTCAAACTTTTAATAGGAAAGCTCTGTATAATGAAAAAGAAATCCAATCATAATTATCACTGCATATTACACGCGTGCAGCTACAAAACGGCGCATATGCTTATCTCCTGACTTCTACGAGAGATGAGAGAAGCCTTCTAACAAACTCCACTGCCAACTGAGATAAACACACAATCATAATCAAATGCAATCGCACACACACTGATTCCTCTTATAATTGGAATTAGTCTTTCCTACACAGAATGCTTTACTGTAGATAATAACGCAATCCACAGTTACAGAGACAACGAGGAACCTGGAAAACTTAATTACGTTCATTACAGCAGTTAAAGCATACATAGATTGGCTTTGAAAACTTACTTAAAGGAAAAAGGTTCATTAAAAAAACGCAAACTCCCCCTCGTGTTGTTTTTTAAACCCATATGCTGCTATTTTAACAAAAGGTGACTTTTAAAGTATCTTTTGCCTAGACCTTCTCAATAAAACAATGATTTTAACTATAAAAGCACCATAAAAAGTGCTATAAAATGGTCTATATAATTTATGTACTGTATTCCAAGTCTTCTGAAGTAATAAAATGAAATTGAAGTTGATCTGCTACAGCTCTGAAATCGTTTTCAATTGTGGTGTTTGGTTACAAGAACTTAAAAAAACAATTATGCTTGATGTTAGTGACATCCAATCTATGCCACTAGCATATTCGATTTAGATTTAGTTGACATGAAGCCAATATATGATTATATCGTATGAGACATACTGACCACTTTTATGTATTTATTTTTTCAGCCTCCAATTTTTAGGAATTTAACTAGTAACTGTAAGATTTCACAGAAATCTCAGGTTGTATTATGTTTCTTATAAAAAGTACCACCAGAACTGCAATTTTAACTTATGTTAGGAGAATAATTTATCCAAAAATGAATGTTCCACAGATGAAAGTCATACAGGTTTGAAATAACAAAGCTGAGTAAATGACAACAGAGCTATGCCTTTAAGGCTGAATAAAACCTGCAGAGCTCTAATGGGAAAAACATTAGAGATACTTTAAAGGGATTATGGTGTGGCCAGTGTCATGTATCCTCTAAGAAAAGGCTGCCACCCAGAGCTCTGCGGTGTGTCGATTTAAATTGATTTCCATTCGGATGGCCTTTTCTAGGACTAACTAAAGCAAGACAGAATGAGGAGCGACAAGACAGGTGTTCAGGAGACAGCAAATGTGCCATCTGAATCTTAAGTGATGATACACACACCCGGTGCACTGTGTGATCACAAGTGCCGCACATGGTAGCGTGAATAAATGAATGTATAGTCAAGCTTTCCTTTATCCTCTCTACATTTAGCTCCTTATCGCACTCACCTTTTGTTCAAATGCCAAAGAGCATAATGACAAACACACAAAAAAGATCACATGAACACACACACACACGCTCGGTGTCCTTCTCTAAGAATGTTAATTCAAAACCCTTCACGAAAACAAAAAAAAAATTGAGCTATTTGAAAACGTGGCACAATGAATAATCAGCCGGCTTATACTCTTTGTTTCTGTCTATTGATCCAAACACTGAACGGCACTCCGATCATCAGTGCACATTCTGACAGCCTCGACTTTAACCTCAAAAACTCATTTAGTTAAATAATACACAACAATTTACCTCATCAAACCTATACAATCACACTTAATGGCCTAATAGCACTCCAATTCAAAGACATCTAATGAGAAACCAGCTTGATTTATATATTCTGTATATATTAAAGGGAATAATCTTTCTGAAAGAAAAAGGTTCAAAAGGACATTATTTGAGGGAAATGCTTGTAGCAAAAGTGATTGGTCTTTGTAAAATACTTGTGTCTGATTGGTCATTCTTGGCATTCTGCAGTCAGATATTTAGTATAATGATCACTGCTGTCTCTGTCAACCATTTTTTTAAAAATTGTTTTATTAATCCGTCTCACCTGCTCTTGTCAGTCACTGGTGGCCATGCCTGTAGGAGGAGCATAAGGTGTTGAAACTCCTCCCATTTATTGCTGGACTCCAACAATTCCAGGAATAGTGAGTTTCGCGTTTCCTCATTCTCAACATCTTTCATTTCACACTGAGGAAAAGGAGACAGAGACAGAGTTACATGTCTTTTGAATTTTCAGCAGGGGAAACATTTACATAATTAAAACAAAAGAGAAAAAGAATAAAGGGCTGTTCAGTCATGACGTCTATTTGAAGGCCAATTCAGAATGCTAATTTGACAAAGCTTCCCTCTGGAATTACTAATGAGTTTTTATGAGTCAAATCTGAGGTTAACAATACTTCAAGAGACTTTAATATTTTATGTATTTCTTTCTAAAACTGAAGTTATGGGACACAAAACACAAAAATATTATTTTAAAACAACTTACTACACAAACATGAAATGTCTACGAAGTTCAACAACTGGTGTAGTCATTACACAGCAATTTTGAGGTGTGAATTTTATTTACAGTAACGTTCAAAAGCTTGGGCAACTGTTTTGTATTTGACTATGGTTTAAAATGTACTGTAATATGATCCTGTAATGGCAAAGCTGAATACTCCAGTCATCAGTGTCACATGATCCTTTAGAAAGAATTCTAATAATGCTAATTTGCCACTTAAGAAACATTTCTCATTATTAGCAATGTTGAAAACTGTTGTGCTGCTTAATATTTTTGTGGAAACAGCAGTACATTAGTTTTTTTTTTAAATCTCATCCCACACTTTCAAATGGTAGTCAAGTAGAACAAAAAGGGAAGTTAACATTAACCACAGACTCATAAAAACATCCTGAGGGAATCAATGGCTTGAAAATGCTAATTCGCTCCTTGGTTTTAAGAACTGAACCGAACAGCTATATACCAAGCACAAGACTAAAATGCATGACCATACAGTAAATATGCAAATCTATGAGACTGAAGGCAGAAGATAAAGTATTTGGCTTATCAGCTAATCATAAGCCAAGACTAAATCTGTGAGAGGCAGAACATCTTTCAGGCTACAAAACTAAAAGGTAAAGACAGCGTGTTTACAGATGGAGAGAGCTGGCAAGAGAACGCACGAATAGCAGAAGGGCTAAACATGAAAAGACAAAGCAAGGAGAGAGGGCTTGGCACACACACACACACACACACACACAGAATGCAATGACTTTTATGGCAAAAAGGAGCGAATTCTCCCCTGTGGTGACTCTTATTCTTGTTCTCTTCCAAAAGAGGGAGGCGGAGAGAGAAAGTAATTAATTTCCCCTCAGTGCAACGGGAGCGCAATTTAACAGCTGAGAAAATGTCTGATTTCTGAGGGGAAAAACAAAAAAAGTCAAAGAACCATTCCATGCCATGGTACCAACATGCTCCAAGAAATGACAGAAAATAGCTGAAAACTCAAGGGGGCAAAATAATCGCGATCAATGTCTTAAAACACACGTAATATCTGCCCATATGTGCCCATACACATGCCAGGAGCATTATCTCAAACAGTTTTGAAACCTTTGCTAATTTTTAAGCCAACTAAAACTATAAATGCAAAACGCAAAAACAAAAACAGAACAAAAAACACTACATTATACAGGACAAGCACATTTTTTTTCAGTTTTGTAAAGAAATGCATAGATGCAACTTTTATTTGTAATTTCAAGCATTTATGCAGAAGACATTTTTATCACTATTTCTATTTAAGTTAAATAAATATAGTATATATTTATAATATAATGCAATACTCTCAAAAATACACCTAATGTAAGATTAATTTCAATCATTTAAGAAAAAGCCATATATGTATGGAATGAAATATTGCAACAATTTCATCATATTGGCATGAAAGTCTCTAATTCCCACACTTCTTTTCACTCTCTTGCTGTCTCCTGTCTCACCGTTATTCAGTGATGTGAAAATCAATTAAGCTGACACCTCAGTCTGAGTATTTTCAACACCATAATACCATTCAACTATCATCCTACACATTCAGACGATTAATAACCTGCCTATTAAACCCATTACTTCCAATCATGTTTGACCTACATTTATTATGATCCGAGAATAACCATTGAGGCAACACCTAAACACAGCATGCATTCCAGAGAAATATCAATCTCACTCTTAATTGGATAAAAGGAGTAGGCAAACCGAGGCCCTGCAGTTCACGGGCCTCTGAGGCTCTTTAGTTTTCTATTAAAATGTTTTGGTTTAAAACAAACACACATTAATTGATCTGAATGGTGTTCCTCATTCATATGAAATACAAACAGCAATAGCAGGCTGGGGTTTTAGCAGAGAACATTGCAATTCTCTCACTTTAAATGAGATTTATGTGTGTAATACTCTACCAAGCTTCATCAATGTTCCTGACAGTGTTCTCCGTGTAGATGTTGTGTTGAAAAATGTAGAAGTTAATCAGTGACAAAGTAATACAACAGGTCAAAGGATTCCATTGGCCTTCTGGAATTCTCCTAGGAAGACTAAGTACATACTTAGTAAAAGAAGAAAAAACAAACAAACAAACAAAAGCAATATTAAACCGCAACCCTGCATGGAACATGGTTTTGCTTTTTGTTTTTCTTTTTTCCAAAAACCAAGGAAAAAGCAAAACAAACACAAAAAGGAAAAAAAGAAGAAAAACAAAAAACATTAACACAAGAAACAAAACAAAAACAAAGCAAAACCAAAACAACTCACACACAGAAAAACTAACAACAAAACAAACAAAAAGAAAAAGAAAAAATGAAGAAAAAGCAGAAAACCAAAACACACACACAAAGAAAAAAGAAGAACAAACAAAACAAAACACCCCCCAAAAAACCAAACAAAAAATAAAGCAAAACCAAAGAAAAAGCAAAACAAACAAAAACAAACACACACACACACACACACATACACATACACTCACAAAGAAAAAAAATGTACAGAAAAATATTTTTTCATTTACTATACTAAATGAAATTCAAATGAAAAGTAATGGGACACTTTCTGTATAGCATGATAGTTCAGCAGAGAAAGCAGACTGAGGTTTTAGCTGAGAACTTTGCACTTCTCTGAGATGCTACTTTAAATGCCTAAACCTCTGCCAAGCTTCATCGATGTCCTTGACAGCATTCTTGGGTGTAGATGGCGGGTCGAAAAACCCATAAGCTAATCAGTGACAAAGTCAAAGGGTTCCCGTGACCATCTTCACCTTCACTCAAATGCGGATTTCCCCTAGAGAGACTAGTCAGTGCGCACACTTAGTAGAATATATGCCTAAACCAGAAGCAAAGCCAGACAGATCTACACTATAATCACCCACACACGCTTCTGAGAGAAAGAACGACAGGGGAGGTTAGAAGAGGACAAAACATGGAATAAAGGGGTCTGTTTCGCTGAACTACGTCCACGCACATCAGCACGAGGGCAGAAGGAATAGATGAGAATAAAATAATATGACATATCCTCTGCCCTCCCGTATCCCATCATCCTTTAAAACAGACCCCAGGGGAGACAAAGAGAGCCTGCGCTGGTGCAACCATTCTCCCTGCTTCAGAGCATCTGCCCACGCCACCAAAAGACAATCTGTGTGTGTGTGTGTGTGTGTGCGGAGGGGGATCCTTAGACAAATTGAATGAGTTTGCAGCGGTGCCATCAAGCTACGCCACACTTCAAGGCGTCCACCCACTCCAACGCTCCCCCACCAGCAGGAAATCTCCACCACATGCAGACACACAACGACTGCACATTTACGGGTTAGTTTGGTATGTGCGCATCCGTGTATTTGCGCTAGAGTCCGTCAGTGTGGAAATTCTCATATACGCTGTTTTGCGATGTTGGAGCAAGTTGCTCCTTTTAACTCGGCTGGGCTCCATCTCAGCCTGTGACAGCTAATGGTTGCCTACCCACACACATAAACATACCACTCCAACCGTGAGGAGCTTTTAGTTAAATAGCACCAAATAGTAAAAGGCTGCCTGTCTGAGCTAAGAAAAATCATCTTGAAGGAAATATAAAAGACTTCTTCAGTTGTTTTCCCTCATCTATCTTAACGCAAAAAGAGCAGACAGTTAGCAAGACGGCAATGACAGTTGTGTCTCTCTGGAAGCTGTAAACATCAGAAATGGCTGGCTGGTAATTATCAGCCTTTAACTGGACAGAACAAGAGCGGGTCCCTTTTGTTTTACGGCACACTTGTACCTCAATGGCTACAAAGCTTCTAATCTGTCAGGCTGGCACTGGGAAGGAGACAGGAAGTAGTGTTGCTGAGGAGATGGATCTCTATTGATCAATGTAGTATTTAGGGACAATAAGTGCACAGTGACAAGCTGAATCCCCTTGTATTTGTGACTGTAGTTATATTTAGACATGCTAGCTAGCCCGAATGCACTTGCATGCTTATGAATAGGTTTACACATCAATGCATAGGGATAAAGAATTGGACATACACGTGCACACACACACATATTCACAAACTGTCTAAGCTTCCTGTGTTGCTGAGGGGTGAAATTATATGAGAGTCAACAGACAGCCACTCATCAGGGGGAGGATCGAAAGAGAAGTAAAAAGGTGGGCGTAAAGAGAATTCCAGGGCATCGAGAACCGCTTTCTTTTTTTGAAAGGAAGAGTACAGAGCAGATCTCTCCTTCAGAGAGAAAACAGCTGAAGATGGGCAACTGCACAGAACTCCCACGTCAGTCTGTGCCAGGCCCTGGTTTCTGATTGGTTAATTGACCTTCCATCTTTGCTAAAATACATTTAGATGATGAAGAGTTGAACAGTTATGATGAGTTAAAATGATATGTGGAATGATACATAGAATAAAAAAATGGACAGAAAGAACTACAGTACAACTGAAATAGAGCAATAAATATGATGATAGACAAACAAACAGAATGAGAAAGAACAACTGATCAACAGACAGAATGAATAATGATAGTAAAACAGTAAAACAGATAGTTATACAGATAGATAGACATGAATTATATAACTATTAAAACAACAATAGAGATAGATATAACAGAAAGACATATGAAAAGATAGACAAACTAATAGATAAACAGGCAGACAGACAGATATACAGATAGATAGACAGATAGACAGATAGACAGACAGACAGACAGACAGACAGACAGACAGATAGACAAACTAATAGATAAACCAATATATAGATATAGATATAGATATAGAGACAGACAGACAGACAGACAGATAGATAGATAGATAGATAGACTAATAGATAAACAGGCAGACAGACAGATATATAGACAGACAGACAGATAGATAGATAAACCAAACCACTAACCAAAAGTAAACCTACATACTGTATGCAAGTTATCAGTAGAGTACAGAGTCAGTGTGTGTTTAGGCAGCTTACACGGGTAAAATACAGGCAGGCTCTGGTGGGATTAGATCATAAGTCTTTTCAAGGCATAACTACAGACACACAGTACCTCTGGCCTCCAACCTGGCCAAAGTCAATTACAACACTCAGCAGTTTTCTGAGACTGATCTCCAGTCTGTGCCATCGGGCAAGAAAACAGCAGAGAAAGAGAACGAGAGAGAGAATGGATACTGTATCTAAGAACTCGACCAAAGCAGGCAGATGTGGCTCATAAAAAAACAGACATTTCATCTTCCTCTGATTTCCTCTCCATAACACCACTCTGAAGAGTATGTACAGCCAGAATACGAGGAAATTAATAATAAATAACTTATGCATAATGAATAAATTAAGGCCATCCTGAGCTTAGAGCAGGGAGGAGATGCAGGAGATGAGCCCTTAAAGGGATTACTCCATAATTAACATCTTGTTTTTCTATTTATCAAACGAAAGGGATTGGTGGTGGAATGTGTAAACTTTAGTCTCCACCGGCTGATGGACTGAGGATGAAACAGTTAAGTAGAGGACAGACTCAGTTGGGTCTGAACATCAGAGGAAGGGTGAACCATGTGATGACTGCAAACTCATCCAACAGCTTCAGTTTGAGGTCCACAAAAATCTTTCGGTCAAAAACAGAGAGAAATCCTAATGCACCTTTCAAGGGCTCTAACTCTCGGATGTTTTTTGCAACACATCTGCACATAAACCTGCAGATATACCTTTATTAGAGCTAGGCTGATTAATCCGGGTTTATGGTGTATAGACATTGTTGGTCAGAAGCAGATATAACTTATTACCAGAATACAAGTGGTTTTCAGAAAGTCAGCTGGTTAATATAACAACAGAATCCCATTCTGAGGCACAGCAATCACAACACAACATCAAAAACAGAAGTTGTTAATTAACTTAGCTAATTATTAAACATTTAGTTGCTAATAATAGCAATAACAATAACAATGCATTATTATTATTATTATTATTAAATAGAGCTGTCAAACGATTAATCGCGATTAATCGCATCCAAAATAAAAGTTTTTCTTTACATAATATATTTGTTTGTA
>JAUCMS010000045.1:11506451-11533414 GCA_032357445.1 Enteromius radiatus
AAAGACGACTGAAAAAAGGTCAAATTCCAACACAACACAGACTGTTTCGTAACAGTCTAGAGGCGTAATAGTTACGCGCACCACATTTACATATACCTGTGCTACTGAAATGAGCAACGCTGAGAAACCGATCAGAGCAGACCTCCTCATTACTATTCATGAATACTGATCTTTTCTGTTGTAAAGGTACAGCAGGGGTTGTATCCAATAACACCAAATCAGAAGCTTTGCCTGCCTCTCAACCGCGTTTACTGTAGTTATAACATGAAACATCAATATCTGTATCACACCGTGAGGGTACAAGCATTTGAAACTACACTTTTCCCCTTGTATGCTAAAGAGAAATGCAAGCTTCACTTCAGAGTATACTTGACATGCTGCCACCTGGAAAACATGCATAATGCCATTTAATATTTCGATTTTTGAATAATAAAAGCCATTTGTGTTGATATTTCAGACTCTTCCACATATTTAATTATGCATGCGTATGGGAGAGGCTAATGAATATTCAGAGTAGGATTGGGGAGGTGTACCACTTCAGTGCACTACAAGGTTGAGTGTGTCTGTGAAAAACAATTTTTTTTTTTTTTTTAGGAAACCAAAAGTTATTACATCACCAACGAACAGAGCAGAGTCTCAATCATCACATCTACGATAATCCCATCCTTTATTATTTATTTTGGTTTACAAGGTTCTGGATGCATTCTTATGCCAAGCCACATGCAAAACAAAATGACAAGTCACAAACGACTTGTCTGCAGTCCATCCTCCTGAAACTCTCGAAAATTGCTTTCCACGTAACAACAACAAATGGCTTTGATTAGGGGTGCACAAAACTAAAAGAACATAATTTGTGAGCTGAGACTTTGTATTTGTCTCTCTAATTTGACACTTTTCGCTGATAATTTCCTTGTCCTCTTGTTATACAATATGTTCATGTCTTTCTTTGTTAATTCGACAAGAAATTAAGATTTTTGAGGAAAATATTCTGGGTTTTCTCCACATAGTGGACTCCACAATGGGCCAATGGTTGAAGGATCAAATGGCAGTTTCAGTTAGCTTTAAGATCCTTGATGCAAGTTCCTCCACTAGAGAAGATCTTTATTGCTTGGCTGGGATTGTGAGTGCTCCCATTAAAGTCCATTATATAGAGAAAAATCCTGGAATGTTTTCCTCAAAAGCCTTAATTTCTTTTTAAACGAAGAAAGAAAGACATGCACATTTTAATTTACATGAGAGCAAGTAAATTATCAGGAAATGTTTATTCTGGAACTTAACTAATCCTAATAGGCCCTGATCATCGTGATTGGACGACACATTGGTCGTCCTCTTGAATGTAGACATTATAAGATGTGAGCAACACCAATTAAATATTTCCATTTACACCATTACATAACCAACACCAAAAAAACAAACAAACAAAAAAACACTGAAGCAAGAGAGGATGAATTCTGCACCACCTGTACGTTATTCCACAAATTGAGATTTTACAATAAACATTTTTTTTTATCCTTCCAGTTTTAGTGAGCTGAACCTGGTGTGGTCTACTGCCGCTGTTGCTGTGCATTCAGAGACAATGTTATTGATGACACTGTCGTAGCGGGTGGTTGTTTTCCAGTTACTGCAGAGCTGCCAATGTTTTTGTTTTTCGCACCATTGTCTGTAAGCTCTAGAGACTGTTGCGCATGAAAATCCCCCGAGATTAGCAGGTTCTGAGACACTCAAACCAGCGCGGGGAGAAGAGGCAGAAATGGAATCTGGAAATGATGCGAGACAGACTCAGCTCGAACTTCATGGGCATCACGGCTTAACCTGTTGAAGCGTGTTCAATAACCGATAGGCCACACTTCCAACAATGTGTAGAATGCACAATATCCTTCCTACCTTAGATACAACGTACAATGTATGTATGTATGTACGTATGTTCGGGTGGAGCCGAACCCAAATACGTTATTCTGAAAGGCGCAAATAACGTGTTTTTTATGAATACGTATTTCGAACCAATAGTTATAAAATATTTGTATTCGGGAACAAGAAAACTTTATATCAGCTGCATATAAGCTGCGTTTCCTCATGAGACCGCAGTGCATGCCTGGATGAGTGAGTGAGTGAGTGAGTGAGTGAGAGAGAGTGACGTGTAAAAGAGGTGACTGACACAGGCTGCTATACACAGCAACAGAGAAGGCCCGGCTGAGCGAAAAAAAAAAAGACTTAACTGCAT
Organism: Enteromius radiatus; assembly: GCA_032357445.1. Lineage (NCBI taxonomy): Eukaryota > Metazoa > Chordata > Actinopteri > Cypriniformes > Cyprinidae > Enteromius > Enteromius radiatus. Next base: position 11,508,673 of record JAUCMS010000045.1, read on the forward strand.
TGAATAGAATTTTTGTACCTTAACTGAGTTCCAGAGGCAGTTTGATTGGGAGATTATACCATTACGCTTATTGACGTCTGCAGTCAGGTGCTCTCATGTTCGCTCTGTTTACGTAGATTAGCTCGGTAATTTAGACAATAGGCTGTTGACAGAGTAACGTAAACGTTCGGTTAAAAAGGTTAAAGCAATGATTGTGTAGTTGTGTCAAAAGTAATGGCTTTTATGTTATTTTCTTTTTAATGACGTTCCTTGTTACATGTTCATTGATGGATTTATGGAAAAACATCAACCAATATTGCATATCCATACGTATTATAATGGATATAATTAAAGAATACTTAAACTATAACGTAAAGTAGAAGTGTAATGCAAAAAACCTTTAGTCGAATACAAATACAAATACCCCCCCGCCCCTGCTTTGCACAACTTTAATATATATACAAATAAATCACTTTTATTTATATAGCGCTTTTAAAAATTCAGATTGTAGCAAAGCACTGAACATTATCAAATATGAGAATAGAGTGATGGTAATGTTTAATGATAAGATTAAACTATTTATAAATGCAGAGGCGGTCTCTGTAATCAAAACAACGATAATCACTAGAAATTAGGTGCCCCCATATTGTACTGTCTGTCATATTGTACTGTATACACAAACTTTTATTTTACATTCCAAATAACATTAAAACGAGTCAAAAAATGATTCTAAAAGATAATGGAAAAATGCCACTCATTCTCTTCCTTTCTCAGCGTCTATTAAGAACGCCTGCATTTCAGCTCAGTGAAGCAGATTATGGCAATTAAGCAAAGATTAAAATAATTCAAATGCTCTTCAGGGATGGTGAGGAATGTATCACAGCCTCATAGTTTTCTTTTCAACACACAAAAAGCTCCCGGCAGACAAGAGCGATGAGTAAAGCAGCGATTTAACACCAAATATTGAAAACTTGTGTCAGAGTTCTCACTTCAATTTCTGTAGGTTTCAGCTTATGTCCAATTTAGGACTAATGCACTGTACGGCTCAGTGGAGTGAGAAACCATTCCGCAATGTTGTTAAAAACCATCCTCAAATGTTATTAAGAGCAGTCAAACAGTCATTCACGCACTGCTGGAACATATCGACGGGAAACTCAATGCATTCACCCTCGAGGCAGCAAAGGTCATTGGGATTGTGGCAATGCGTTAGAGAGGTGAAAAGTGCCTTGATCGCACACCAGAAACAATAGACTCAACGCACAGTTACTGCAGTGCTTTGAAATAAACACATACACTTCCCAATGGTCTAGACAGATCAATGCTCTAAACTGCCAACTATGTTTCTCTATTAGCAGAAATGCTTTGAGATTTTAAATCTCAAAGTCAATGGTAGGAAGAAGATGCCCTAGTTTCACCTCACCCACTGCAATGCATTGCAATCCTCTTTCTTTCTTGCATGCTTTTTTTCTGATTCTTGTGGAGTCGACAGATCACACTCTTGACCCTTATTTGCTATGCACCGCTTAGCTAGAAAATTATACATAGGAAAGCCCATAAGACTATATGAGAGGAAGAGAGAGAGCTTGACCTAATCAGAAAATGGACGACCTCTTTTACATATGTTCTACATAAAACTGACTTACAGAAATATTCAACAGCTGTTCAATTTTTCACCTTTCTAGAACTGCTGTTTCTTTCAAAATTACCTTTTCACATTTTGACAAAAATATGACTTTTAATAATAATAATAACTAAAAACTGTTTCAAACTCTAACAGACCAAACTTTAATTGAACATTAAACTATTCAGAATGACAATTTAATATAATTAATCATAAAATATGTATTCAACAAAAAAAACAACAACAAAAAAAGATCATATGTGCAACCATCAGCATGCTATGTTGTTCATTTTTTGCTTGTATAAAGTTATAAATAAAATAAAATATCGGTTCAGTGGTAGTTTCATACTTTAGTTGAGCATCATATCGAAGTCAAAATATTGTGACAATACTAATATAATATCATATATGTCATATGTACATTTCGATAAATAAACCCTTAAAATGCGATTACAGTACAACAATTAACATTTTTCACTGAAAGGTTAACAATGAGTTAGTGACACACACAAATAAAGTAACAATAAACATGCCACTACTAGTCATGTGACTACTTCAGACCACAACACATCCCTCTGCTGCACAAACTTGAACCTGCATCATCACCACAGCTCCAACAAACCCATAGCACAAGCACCAACAGCTGCGCCACAAGCTCCAACAAGACTCACACACCTGTTCATACCCAGTGATGCTGAATTTTGTTAATTTTTTCTTTTTGTTTGATGAAACACCACTTGACTCCGTTAAGCTGTGAGACCTCACTGCTGTTAGCATGATTGTATGTGATTAGCTGTTCAGGCGGACCCTTACAAAGGCGGAATGTGCTCCTCTTAGCTTCAGAGGAAGAGAGAGCGAGCGAGATGGAGAACACAGACAGAAGTACCTGGAGCATAATTAAATATTAAGTCGGCTCTTTGATTTATGCAGAGCCAGAAGCCAGAGATTACCCTGTGCTCTCAATGTACAGCTGATCCAAATCCCAGCGCTGGGGGACTGCAGTTTGATATTCTGATCCTGTCTTAAAAGGACAGACATTCAGATGAAGGGACACACACTTAAAGAACAGAGGAGAAAATGGAGATCTACCTTGATCAAAGAAGGTAGAAAACCAAATGAGCTGTCTAGTCTGTCCAGAGTCAGTAAATGAAGTTGTAAACTAAGCTTAGAGAGCACTGGATTATAAAATCTAGTACTTTTGCTTTGGTTTTTTCAAATGGCGTAGTAGTCACGATACTTTGAAACTTAACTTTAAAATAGTTAAACTACAATTAAGCGGCATTTTACAAATTGTCATAAGTACACACACTTACAAGTAACTTTTTCAAAAAGATAAGATCATTTTAATAAAAAAGTTCTTAAATTGTGTTCAGAAGACATATTAAACTTTTAAGAGTCTGAAATAACATAGGGGTAAGTGATTAATGACATTTGTTTTTATTCTGGATTGGAGTAACCCTTTAAATCCTAAAAATTTATAATTAAGGTGAATATATAATGAAAAATGTCTCCCCTATATTTTATTTGTTTTCTTTTATTCATTGAAATTAAACGGGTGCTTGTGTGCAAGAACTTAATTGAATTTGTCAGTCATCTGTTGATCAGATGCATTTAAGCAGTTCTCTAAGATAGATGTTATAAATGATTCACATGAGCAAACAGATTCATAAAATAAGATTAGGACAAAGGTTTGGTTGCATTTACTGTTGTTCTGTAATTTTTTCCTTAGTAAATGGGGTCTTTTCCCTTTATAGATTTCACAACTGGTTCAAATTTGTCATTCAAATTCACCACAACGACAGCAGCTTGGTTTGAAAGTGACTACGTGAGCTATGCTTTTTCATTTATACGCCATTGACAAGGGACCTTTTTATTCACAGAATTTTGCTCATTAGCTGTGATATCAAAGTCATCCTAATTTCTAAATGAATCTTGCAGCATAGTTTTCATAAACAGTCTGTGAACTGGGGGGTGTTCTTAACTCTTCGAACTAAGTGTATATCATAGTACGCTGAATATCCACTTTCCATGATGTCTATGACTTCCCCTCACTTAACCACTATGACTCTAGCCACTCTTGCAGCCACATACAGCATGAGCCCATGCTAATGGAGCTCCAGGCCAAGGACGGCGGTCGTTGATGGATCACGGCTGTCTGTGTGTGATGAGGTGCACATAAAACCCACTGTATCTTCTCAGCACTGGCATAAATCTGTCACAGGTAAAGCAGTTTCCATATATAGCCCAGGTTCAGTGTGCTCTCGATTCCTGAGAACATTACGTCAAAGCTGAGTCACCTTTAAGACACTGAACACCTGAACTCAAACCTCTGGAAACCTGAACTCAGACCTGCTTAATGTCATGTAAACAAGTAGGACATGCTCCTGGATCACAAGGCTTTTCTGGTACCCTGTGATTTTAGGCGTAAGGTAGAAACTTGGAAGAACATTTTTTTCCAGTCCAAAATGCCCTCAGACCTTGTGTCCCTGCTCATTTTTGGTGATGTAATGCTGCATAGACCGTTGGGAAAATGACAACACCAGTGTAGACTTGATAAGGTGGAAATGACAAACAGTACATCCTTCTGGTCTTGTGAACTTCCCGATTGACAGGAATGTAGTTGCAGGCCCTGAATCACATTCTGCCTTCTCCTGAAAGCTCCATGTGTAACCTTTATCAACGCACTATGATTGCCTCCATCACACTTTCTTCAACACCCTCCTCTGAACTCTTATCTATTCCCCTGACTGCAGTTTCCCTTCTAGAAGCTGTAAAAATGTAAGAATTAAAATTAACTTTCATAAAACTATGGCTGAAGTCTGAATAGCATAATGGCATACTACTATTTTCCATCACTTAATATTGTAGAAACAGTAAGAGTCCAATTGTAATCAATATACTGTATATATATATATATATATATATATATATATATACACACACACAAACACACACACATATGTAAATACATACACACACACACACACACACACACACATAGAAACTATAGAAAGAAAACTATATTTATGTGTGTATTTATATATAAAGTAAAATAGAAGCAGTAGGCTATTTAAGAAATAAAAGATAAAACATATAAATTAGAAAGAATCAAATGATGAATAATTTATTTATATTGTGTAAATAATATGTAATCATGTAATCAATAAAAAAGTAACTAGTCTGATAACAAGCATTTAAAAATCCAATTTGAATCTAAATACAGTTACTCAATTTTTGGAATCTAATTAGGCCTACTTAATCCAGATTACATGACCCAGCTGTTATATCTTCATCTGTCCAATTCTATAGCAGATTTGAAATTTTATTTAAATGTGTTTATTGAAATTTGCCAAGTAGTTTTTGAGTATTTAAACATTCAGATATATAGGCATAGGTTGTGCATCCCCAAAATAGGTGCCCGGAGGCATGGCAAATATGGCCGCAGAGTAAACAGACTTTTATTAAAAGAAGTCAACAAAAATAGAATGCTAGAATCTAGAGGAATTTCAAGGAATTAAAAGCAGAGGAAAGCTCACTAAGACCTTGGGAAGTTAATGCAGGAGAGTACAGCAAGTGAAATTTACTGACACTTGAAGCGTGTGAAGCGGGAGATGATGTAAGCATGGCCCCTGGCTGTGCCGGAGAGGCGGGGCTAATGACAGAGAAGAGTGACACGTGTGAAAGGCAAGAGCGCTCGTGACAGACCTGAGCTGACACACTGCCAGTGGGTCTGATGTCACATCACGCTGACATTTTGAAGACACACAAATTTATATGTGTGTGTGTGTGTGTGTTAGAGATACCAAAATAACACAGAATTCAAATATACATATAAATAAATATGAACATGAAAATTAGGATTTTGCTAAAAACAATTAAATCAAAACAAAAACAAAAAAACATATATACATATATGTAAAATTTCTAATAAATGATATAATACATTATATTCCATAAAAATTTCTATATTTCAGACAATCTTGGAAAGAAAAAATGGATCACTGTTTCCACAAAAACAAGCAGTACAACAGTTTTCAAAATTGATAACAAGAAGCGTTTCGTAAGCACTAAATATTCTAAAATACATTTAAAAATAGAAAACATTTGTTTTAAAATTTGCAACAATACTTCACAAAATTATTGTTTTGTATTTCGGATCAAATAAATGCAGCGTTGACGAGCATAACAAAAAAAAAAAATTACTATATAATATAACCTGAAAAAAAAATTCTAGGTAAACTAGTCAGCCTCTCTAATTGACTAGTAACTAAAAGGAAGGTTTCAGTGTGGGGCATTTAGCTCTTTCTCTGTAATCAACAAGCAACCAAATACACAACCATAGAAGCACACATATACACACACACACTGGATAAAGACATTAAAACGGCACTGCTAAACATGGGCATATTAAAGCGTGCACTCCGGGGGGAAACGAAGACCTTGTTTTAATGACCACATTAACCCTAGTCATTAAGCTTGTCTACGGTTAAACACACACAAACACATACACACACACACCCTCCCCATTTAACCTAAACACTGACGGCTTCTTAACATGAAAAATGAGTCCAGATTATCAAGTCAAGGGACCATGGCAACGATAACATTCCATGTTTGATCCCAAACACACATGTGTACACACACGCCAACATCCTCAAATTCATTTGCACTCATTACATCAATAACTACTTCAGAATACAAGTAAACAAGGGAGTCTGGGACACAGATAGCTGCCAAATAAAGATTCTCAATTCAGACTGACAAAGCTGCTGTCCTTTGCCAAGCGAACAGTAAGCACTCAAAGGGATTGTGACAATTTGTTAGGCTAAGACGGATGGCTAAAATTAAGAGACAAAAAAATCCACGGCCGTGTGCCACTGGGATGAACAAAAGTCATTGCGATGCCAAAGGGGTAGAGATCGTTTGCATAATGCAAGCAGAAAATGCAGATAGAGCAGGTAGTTTCAATCAAATTCCTTTAAGAATAATATTTGGGCGAGGTCAGAAAAATTGTACACAATTAACAATATTATATAAGTTTCCAAATAAGACATCTAATAGCAGCTTATTAAACAACACAAATCATTGTCAGTGCCACAGAGTGAGAACTTCAAGCCTTGAACGCTTGACAGCCTTTAATATCTGACTCAACACAGATTGGGTGACACTACTTTGATGAGGAAAATCAATAAAAAGACAATCAATGATAGAAAAAGCAACAAACAAATGCAACAATCAATCTCTTGCCATCACATATAATTATCTGGTAACAGTAACACTTTTACAATGTTATGTTTCATTAAGTTTATGTATCATTATCTAACAATAAACAACATTTTTTAAACATGATTTAACCATGTGTGTTAATTTATACATATATTGTATGTATACTATTTACATACTATTGATAGATATCCACAAATATGTGTTTTTCAGGGCTGATGCTGAAACATAGTAATTAAATATAATTAAATTAACATTAAATATAACAAGGGCTCTGACAAAAAACTTTTATTAAATGCTTTTAAATTATTTAATCGGTAAAACGGTTTTGAAATAACCTATACAAATAACTGTAAAAATCCTCGACCAAGCCGCTAATTGCTCAAACACTAATATTTAATTTAACTTCAAATACTACGTGTTGGTATATGTCAAAATTTACAGAGTTGCCTAATGGATAGGGAGTTGGACTTGTAATCCACGGTCGCGGGTTCCCAGGTCCGGCAGGGATTGTGGGTGGTGGGAGTGAATTCCCAGCACTCTCTCCACCTTCAATACCACAACTGAGTCGAGACCCTTTAGCAAGGCACCGTTCCCCGAACTGCTCCCCGGGCGCCGCAGCACTGGCTGCCCATTGCTCCTGGGTGTGTATTCACGGTGTGTGTGGTTGTTCACTTCTCACTGCTGTGTTTGTGCACTTGTATGGGTTACATGCAGAGCACAAATTCCTAGTATGGGAAACCATACCTGGCCACATGTCACTTCCTTTCCTTTCCTTTCCTTTAATTCAATTTTGTTAAATTCATGAACAAATGTATTTATTTTATATTCTATAATTAATAATTAGTACAACATATTTATCATTTATCAAAATATTTATCATTCACATATGGTTTTAATTTTTGGAATAATGAGTAGCATCAGTTTAAATTGCACAAAGTTCACATGTGTGTATGGGTCACGTTGTTTACGTTTATTTGTATTGCAAATACATAGGCCTAGCCTACAGCTGGAAAAACGGCTAAAGTTGATCTAGCAGTTCACTAGAATAAACTCAAAGATCCTATGTATAGGAGTGACCTGTTTTGAGCGTAGAGGTGGAACAAGCCGTCGAGTTGACTGTCAAGGCAATTTGTGAAAACGAAGGGAAAAGTGCAACCTCAACATGGCAGCAAAAAAACACACAGCTCTACAGAATTTCTCTGCAGCTACAATGGTTTCAGCTGAGGGGAAGTATGTGTCAATTTATAGGGAAGCCCACCAGCAATTAAACCTGATGAATGTAATTGAGAGAGTTATCACATTTCACTGACAGTTACCGAATGAGACAAAAAGTCCAACCACTCTCAATCTGTCTGTGATCAAAGTCATTTCCTCAATCAGACAACCGTGCAATAATCGTCCCGGCGCTTCCCACTGCTCACCTTTTTCTCTTTCTATGAGCTTTGACGTTTCCTCTTGGTGAATTTGAAAGGACGGCCCCTATTCTGCTTTGATAAAGTTCAACAATGCTACCTCATACATCAGGGAGATAAACACCACCGCAACGCAGCACAAGTAAACAACAACAGAGAATATACAGCTCAGCAAAACGCAACAGAACAAACAGATGCGAGACCTGAAACGCAGCTCCTACTTGGCAGAAGTAAAGTCGCAGTTGCTATGGTGCTAGGCAGGATGGGCCGGTGTGCGAGTTAGGAGATGATTAGTTTGGGATACAGGGGGTAGAAGTGTTATATTAACAGACAAACACGCGCACAATCCTGTGGGCATGAACGAGCACAGTACAATACCAGAGAAAAACGAAAATACCCAGGTATCAACATAAATAAAAAGACACGTACACCTGGGGCTAACCAGACTCTGTGGCTCGTGATGTAAACCAGCATCCGCTTCTCAGGAGACATGCGTGACACCATGCCCATCGCTCAGGGCCAGACTCAGTACTCCCAATCAGGATTTAGGCATCGGAGTACGTGGCCTCCACATCTTGGTGAAATAGAGCCAATCCTCTTTCCCTTCCCTCAATCTGTTCATTTTAATTACTCCACCTCCTTCAGGGCATGACTTCTCATTACAGCTCCCCTCATTTCCCTCCTTTTCAGATCACAATAAACACAATTAATTCATTTCATTGAGAAAAACAAAGCTAGTGCCAATGCTGGAGACCCAATGTAGAGATACGGCCAAGCAATGGGGAAGAAAGCCACAATTGAGACTCTTTTAAAGAGAAGTGAAGTGATAAACGGTGGAATTAAAGGTTAGACTTCATCCTTAATGTTCCAAACTAGTCAAATCCAAACATGCGACATGCCAAAAAATGGCTCTTTCCAACCATAAGCTTGATATTCTGTTGTTTTCCACAATAACGCTAATCAAGGACTGATGGGAAACTGGAACTGCTTACAGCAATCTTGAGGGGCTCTTTTGCTTTAAACCCCTGAAGATTGAAAGTTGCATTTAATTATTCTATTAAACAATTGGTGGAGTAATCCTCTTAAAGTGAAACCAAACATCTGATAGTGTCTGCTTATATAAATATTCATTTGCATGATTAAAGTTTAGTGAAAGAATGGATTATGTGATTTGCTAGAAATGGATTAACTGCATGTATTTTTGTAATGTGTGTTGAGTAAAATGAGGTGACTCTTCACTTGATGTCAGAAAACTAACTAAAGAGTTATTATGGAGTTATAATGAGGAAAGTCTTTGACTCTGTCTATTCATTCATGCATCCATTCATCTATTTGTTCATCCGTTGGTTTGTCCATCCATCAAAACCATCGATTAGTTTCTTTGTTACACGAACAAGGACTCACTGATTCTTTTAAACATTTAGAAAATATGTTTTAATAATTTCTGTGTTAATAATGTCTCTTGGGAAAATGTATAAACAAGCTCCCACAACTGTGGGCGGATCTCAGTGGCAATAAACATTCTAATTCAATTATGTTCAGTTAGTGTATTTATCTCATCTCTTTGACTTTTGTAAACCGAAGGTTTAAAAGGAAAACCAGAAAGTCATTCTCCTGTGAAAAACAATGACAGATTTAGAAGTATTTCTATATATTCAACTGTAGAATTTACTTCAGCTTCTCTGGTACATACGGACAGACAGAGAACACCACATAAAACGGCAGAATGACATGCTCGCATCCCCAAAGCAACATGAGGTGAGGCCAAAGAGCATGGTTAAGCAGGCAATCGGTGATCCATGGACCAAATACATCTCATTCCTTCACACACACGCACACACACACACAGAACAGTGTGTGAATAGTCAAGCAATTCCTATAAGCACATGCTAACTCGCAAAGGGCTGCACTGTAAAATGAGATTACATTCACAGTGCCTCACAGAGGAAATAAGCTAATACTGAGTCAGAGATGTGGGAATGTAATAATATTTATGTGTGAAGTGTAAATCGCGTTTTGTGCCAGTGTGGGTATATGCATATTTTTCACCTTTCTGTTTGGCCAGCAGGCTTTCAGAACAGCTTGGCTCCTGAAGAACACCAGTAGGTGGATGTCTTGATCGCTGAGGCTGAATGAATGTTCTAGGATCTGCAGGACTTCAATTCTGGGTCGGACAGGTTTAGAATCATCCCCACAAAAGGGTCGTAACCATGCCAACATATCCTCGGATGTTACCATATTCCCACTGAAATAAATAAACAGAATTACATAAAATTAGGGGATTTTATTTTATTTTATTTTATTTATAGATATACTGTATTAGATCATACATACACAACAATTTAAATGTCTGTTTTTTTTTTAATACAATTCATTTTACTCAAAAAGGATGCATTAAATTGATGGTAAAGAAATCTACAAAAGTTACAAATAATTAAATTTATGCTGTTCTTTTAATCAAGATACTAGAATAATTTCTGGAGGATAATATGAAACTCAAAGCTGAAAATTCTCTCTTACACATGCACATTCTTTTTCTTTCTATGTTCATGTTTTGCTTATTTTATACACAAAAATATGTTTTTTACAAGACAACCCAAGCAAATCACAAATTAAGTAATTTAAAAAAATGTGAATACTGTATGTTCAGTAATTATCAGAAATAGTGCCCAATTATTCTATCTTAAATAATTAAATATTAAAATGCATCTTCTTAATTTTAATTCTATTACTTTGTTCCACACTGTTCAAAATTCTAAAATTTGCCTCTAAAAATCTGATTGGATGAGCCTTGTTTGAAGCACCAATAAAAAGGTGATATATGGACATGTCATCGTATATCAATTTACTTTTATGTTAGTTCAGCTAACAAACTATTTTCACATTTCAAAACAATTGCTTACTGTAGTCATTACTATTAACATTGCTTTCTGTTATCATGCTGTGTGTGCTTTATGCAGTGCCGAACAAACCCATTTGACTGCACCAAAATATGATGTTGACTTTATACTACAATTACTAACTCATCCCTTCCTCTGAGGTCAAACGGACAAGACTATGTTTTAATAATAGTAAACCAGAACACTGCACCAAAGATAACACCTACCCGCTCTGTACATTAGTGTGCACTGCTGCAACAATTCCTTCCAGCACCTTCAAGGGGTCCGCATAATCTTTCAACGCGTCCTTGTCTCCGCTGAAAACAAACACACACACACACACACACATATACACACAGCTTGAGTTTTGATTCAGTGTCTTGAGGCTTTTAAGTGGCTTTATGGCTGCAAACTTTGTGTGTGTGTGTGTGTGTGTGTATGCTGAAGGATGGGATTTTCACACTGAGCAATCTTAATGCTCTTCTGCTGATGTTCTAGCTCCAGGGCTCCTCCCTTCTCCTCTGGCCTCGTCTGTCTCCCTCCATTAAAGGTGTTTGTGTTATGCTTTTATGCATGAGGCTGCACTGCCTAATTATGTTTCTGTTAATAATTGCTTTGTATTTTTACACCAGCATTCTCTTATTTCCTTCCTACAGCTGCAGTGAACACTTTGTCAGTCTGGTGTTAAATAATCGGTGGTCTCGAGAGGCATCATCTTCTCTGTGATGCTCTATTTTACAGTTTTCTTCAGTGCTGTAGTTGTATGTTAGACTTCACATTCTCTCTCTGGTTAGGAGATAACACAGGCCAATGTAACATAAGCTGTGCTTCGCTGGGAATCCAAATCATTCACGTTTCAACATGTCTTGTATATTATATTTACTTACTTCAGCTGGATTCCCACAGCTGTATCAATTCACAGTCAGTGGATGTGCTGTATAGAACAATAAGTGATTTATTTTCAGACTTTAATTAGCTGAGCGCTATAGTTAGGACATTTTTCCGCTTTGCTCTTGTTGTAATCTGCACACAAGCCCGTTTTATTGCTACAGCATCATTAAAATGTTCATGTAGTGTTAAATTCAAAGAACTGCTCTGAATTCCTCTGGTACTCCTGTTATAATATGTTTAGAGGGATTATTTTTAGTCATCTAAAATATTACATTATATTACAGTCATACAAAGATTTCAAAGATCAATGACTTTTCTATGATACTAATACTTGTCATATTCCACTGGTAGAATTATTTTAACGCCATGCTGTTCTTTTTTGTACTATTTGATGAATATGTATCACTTTTTCCACAAAATTATTAAGCAAGGACAACAATTTTAATATTAATAATAATAATAATAATAATAGAGCACCAAATGAGCAATTGTGAAAGTTCAGCTCTGAAATACATTTAAAACATAGAAAAAACCCCAGCTATTTTAAAGTGCAATAATATATTGCAATATTACTATTGCTACTGTATTTTTGATACTATAAAAGAAATTTCAGTAGCTTATGCAACCATCCTAAAACTGATTTAAACACTAAAATAAAGCAGATCAAATGCAAGCCATTTTAAAAAATATTTTAGCATCATCAATATTATGACACAGACTGCAGAAACGTAAAACCTTCCTTTAAAATTCACTAAACGCAACCGCGCACACACACACACACACACACATTGGTGTCCTTGGAGGAACACTGTGTTTCTAAAGGATTATTTATACATGAAACATAACCATAATCTTTTACTCCCCAGATATAAACATCAATCACAAGCAGCTTTGTAGACCACAGATTCCACCTCCTTTTAAAAAAAGATTTCAGACTTCTTAAAAAAAATAAAAAGCTGAGTAAACCCAAGAACACAGTTTGATGAAATAAACTTTGCAAAATACTTTGACAATTCCCTGTGCCCAAATCATTTCTTTGTTAATGATTCATTTGCCCACCGCTGCAAACCAGTAATTAGCAGCAGAAGACAGGAACATGCTTTAGTTTTAAGCAATTAGCTAGAATATGAATCACTCCAGCAGAGAGAAAAGGGAGAGGCTGCGTTTGAATAAAAGCAAACTGTAATCAATCTTAATTTTTCTGACCATCATTTTCTCTGATTCAGGAGACCTTCACTAATCCTGCTTGATTACGGATTGAGCTTAAACGTCTGATCAACACAGACTCACAAAGCAGGATGACTAATCAGGAGGTGCAGAAAGACGGGTTTGGAGATTTACAAAAAAAGAAAAGTAAAATCTTTCAGAAGTATTTGGTTGAGCAGCCTATTCACAGCACATTAAAAATGAAAAAAGGAACAAATAAGTGATGAAAAGTGGGGATTACTATCATTACTAAAATTCAGTTTCAATCTGATAAGATGACAATTATTTTGATAGTATATTCAACAATAGATGAATGAAAGACACTAATGTACATAATAAATAATAAAATACAGATATAAATTTTAACCTATACTAAATTTAAAGATGTCAGTATTAAATATACTGTATATATTCTTTTTATAATGCATATGTGTTTCACATTATTTAAAATGCATAATAGTTCATTTAAAATCTTAAATATTTAAATATTGTCAAAAATCAACAACAACAATAATAATAAACTAAATAAACCATTTTGAATGCTAGAGGTGAATTTTAAATTATAAGCTAAACTAATATTACTTAAATTCATTTTTAAAAATCAACTCACAGTGAGTGAGAGGTGATGGAAAATTAATGTAGTACATGTAAAAATGTTGAAAATAAAAATTCCCAATTAAATATTCAACACTGGGTGACTGACTGCTTATATATTATACAAAATATAATCCAATACTGGTTGATATAGTCACGATCCATTACGTTACTGATTAATGTACGTTTTCCCACACAAAGATCTAAATAGAAATTCTGAGAAATATTTGTTTGCATAGCTGCAAGATTCAATTCTTGCAACCTGCTGAAAGAGACACCAAGTCAAATTATTAATCACAGCAACGGTTTTTGTTCAAACCTTCGGGCTCTTAAATACTGGAAGTTTGGTCTGAAACCTTAAAAACATCAGTTCACAATAACTGCCTCAAAAAGTGCTGGACAAATCAGAGATGGTTCAAGAAATCAAAGCTAGCACTACCTGCTCTCTCTGAATTGCTAGTATTACTAAGGACACAGTGTTATTAAGAACCAGCCAGCAGGGAAGGTGGTGACCTCCTAAAAGCAGGAGATGAAAGGTAAGAAAAAGAGAGAAAGCGAGCTGTAAAGGAAGGAGATTAGAGGCCAGGGCAGAGGCCAATGCTGTGTTTAACTCAATCAAGCAAAAACACATCCAGCCTGACACAGGTTAATAGAGGTATAGGCCATAAAGACACAGACTGAGAGAGGGAAAGAGCGACAGAGAAAGCAGTACCATGAGGGTATAAAACAGACAGAGAGAAAATGAGGGTGATATTAAGAGAAGAGAAATCGGCCAACTGCGGCCCATCACACCTGAGAGCTGTTATGATTCGCTCCACTGCGTCCTGGACTATGGTCTTTGGCGACAGGTCGCTCGTTCCCACGCTGACTTCGAGCAGCTGCTGGATTCGTTCGAGGGGCTGCCCGTCCATAGCCATTGTGATGGCCAGATGGCGCACCTTAGATTGCTCGGATCTGGACAGGTCATAAATGCGACTGTACTTCTGCAAGAGCTCCTAAAAAAAAGACAAGAATACAAAGACATAAACTTCAAATCACGGCAGGAAAACATTACTCTCTTTATGTTCCCCATCCTCTGGCAGTAATCAATGAGTAATATGTGCTGAGACAAAAACAAAGCCGTAAGTAAGACAGAGAGACATACTGAAGCGGTACACCTGAAGACAAGGAACAAAACTATTTGTTTGTTTCGTAAGGCACATGCTGAGTCACACACACACACAAACCTAGTGAGCTCCCTACCAAGGTAGCCTTTTAAGGTGTCACAGGCACATTCCTGGCTCAAAAGCATTATTATGTTTCCTTGCGTTCCATATATACTGCCATTCAAAAGTTTGAGGTCAATAAGGTATTTTAATTTACTTTATTTTAGTGACTCTCCTACACTGGTAGGTTGCAGGCAGCAAGGCAACTGGAACAGAGATTTAGACTGCAGTTTCCACAGTCGTGCACATTCCTTTGGGAGCACGTCGTGTGACACGGTGAAGGTGTGTCGGTAATGAGATGCGGCAGTATCTGCTCGATAAGAGTGCACTGTAAAAATGAATCCATATATTTCCATA
Organism: Enteromius radiatus; assembly: GCA_032357445.1. Classification (NCBI taxonomy): domain Eukaryota; kingdom Metazoa; phylum Chordata; class Actinopteri; order Cypriniformes; family Cyprinidae; genus Enteromius; species Enteromius radiatus. The sequence goes on from JAUCMS010000045.1 coordinate 11,524,043, forward strand.
TACAAATGGCTCCATGTGTGCATTTAAGAAACCACAGGCTGACACGGACTGCCTGCTACTATCCTGCAGACAGGACACCAGCTACAAACCTGCCAATCAATCACAGCCGCTGTCACACAGGTCAGGAAAGTGAGAAATTGTGAAGGAGGAGGAAAACAGCACAAAAGAGAGAAAAAGGGCAAGCAACATGGCCACTTACATAACATTTAAAGGGGTCGTATGATGCGATTTCAAGTTTTTCTTTCTCTTTGGAGTGTTGCAGTACAAGCTGTTAGTGCACAGATAAGCTTAAGTCGCTTAAAACCAAAGAGATATTCTTTATAAAGGTTATGACTTGTCCACACCCCCCTAAAAAGGCTAGTTTAAACTCCACCATCTTCATGGATTTATTTTCATAATACTGCCCAAATGTTGATGCAAAGAAAGAAGGCATGTGTTGCTGCGGAGCCATGTTCTGCTCAAAAGAACCTGCTACGTACTATTCAAACGCAAGTGCTTGCATACGTTGTGTTATGTTTTTGAGGTGCGATGCATACTGTAAAACAACAAAAGTCACTATAATCATTAATTATGTCCCCACTGGATTAAATAATTTATTGTTTTGGTGTCATAGCACCAGGACACGGCATCACATTGGTAAGGGGTGTAACATTTCCATCACACGCTTGAGGTATTCGGCTAATCACAACACACTGGATAGCTGGCCAATCAGACCAAACGCCTTTTTTAAATGATGAGCTTTGTACAAATCAACATCTTTCAGGAAGAAACAATAGAGGAGAAACAATATTGTACAGTATGTGGAAAATAATGTGTTTTTGAACCGCATAAACACATTGCATTACAACAAATACACAAAGTAATGTTCTTTTTAGCAACATCATATGACCCATTTAAGACCCTGCTTACAGTTAGCCTTCATCTAAGATGGTCAAATCACAAGAGGACAGTAACATTCAGTACATTTTGTTTGTGTATGTTGAGAAATTACCTCTTGGCTTGTCTTGAGTGACAGAGGGAAGGAGTGGCTCAGAGTCTCTAGATGGGCAAGTGACTGCTGTATGTGAGTGAGAGCAGAGTCAAAGCTGGAGGCGGAGTTCTCGCTTCTGTCATCATTACCCTTTTTCTTACTCTTCTCGCTAATGCTTTTTAGAGCCTTCTGTGCACGCTTTGTGATCTCCAGCCTGGCCTCTACAGAGAGCTAAACACATACAGAAAACACACAAAAGAATGTTACATCTAAAGTGTTTTTTTTATTTTTTTTATGTCATTTTAACAAATATGATGATACCCTTTTCTATATATAAAATCAGTTATTTATTTTCATGTCAATTAAGATAAATAATTGTAATATTTATACACAATACATAATATATAAACTACCATTATAAAGTTTTATAATCTTTTTGAAAGAAGTCCCTTATGCTTACTGTACTTACGCAAATTTATTTTATTAAAAAAAAACTGTAAAACAGTGATAATAAATATAAATCACAAATTTACTATTACTATTGTACATTTTTTTAATGACTAGAATAAGCTGAAATGGAGTTCAAGAAATGTCTTATTATTATCAATATTGAAGAAAGCCGTGCTGGAATTGAGCAGCATTTATTTGAAATATACTTTTTCTATTTTATTATAAAGGCATATAAACAAAAACACTAAAGGCAACAATTTGGAAAGACTTTACTTATAGACTTTATGTATAATGATTTATAAAGTATTATTAAAGAGCTGAAAGCAAACATGAGTTATAACGTCTAGTCGTAAATAATTATAAGCGATTTTTTAAAATGCATAGTGTAACAATGAATTGATAAGCATTATAATGTATATTAACTGTGGCTACAAGTATTCATGAGATGAGTACAATATGGTGCATGACAAGGTATTTTAATTATGCATTAAAAATTCTTTTAGAATGCATTATACATAAAGGCTTTAAGTAAAGTCTTTCCCACATTTTATCACATCTACAGTACAGTATTTAAATAACATACGGAAAATATCCTTCTTTTGTATTGCAGTTGAATTTGAATGTGTGCGTTTATCACTTTTAACAATAAATATGGTTCAAAACTATAATTTATAACTTTTCCACCAACCAAATAAACCGATTCGTGAGATTGACTAGTTTATCTGCACATCCCTATTTTTCATTCAGTTCAGAAACATCATGAAACTATACATGAAGCTCACGTTCAAGCTGTTTTTCATTATTGTAACCATAATAAATAATCCCTATAATAAAAGTGAATAGATCTACTGTAAATTCTAAATGGCTTTTAATAGTCACCCAAATGTGATCCAATATTGCAGAAGCAACCCAAAATTGGCCCACAATGCTTTTCTGCTTATAATAACATTCAGTCAGCAACGGGACGTTATTCTGCTGCATATCCACTATTATAATCCCCAACAGTAATGATGTGGCATAATTCGGTCTCATCGCATTTCTCATCCAGATTCATCTCGCTGAGAACACTTCACATGCCTGGATTCATCTTATACTGTTTACCTCCAACACTCTCCTCCCACGCTCTCCTACTGTCATTTACGCACACGTACGCTAACTGTATTTACTCACGGTTCACACACACAGTCTACGGCAGAAGCATGGCAGATGTCATTGGCTGCTTTTCCCTGTGGTATTCTCGAGCACCAAATCAATGCGGCTCTCACCTTAATGGTGGGAGTGGGTGTGTGTTTATGGCAATGAGTGTTTGTAACTTGCTTTCTGCAAACTCTAATCATTATAACATTATATCAACATAACAATCATTACAATAACATCATCTGAACACTCCAGGGGCCACTGAGCATCAGCGATTAGCCTTTTGATTACAGAAGCTCATTTAGGATGTTTGCCACAGGGCCATGCGTATGTATCTTTTTTGTATGCATGTGCATGTTTGACTTGCAGGCAGAATAAATAGAAAATGAAGCCATCTGTGAGAGACAGGAAGAAATGAGAGGTGCCAACACATCAAACAGCTCTTGGTAGACATGAACATGTCCAGAGAAGTCTGTGAACACACCATATACATAAGTTATGGCATATACATGTGCATGTGTTGATTTGAATGATTCATGTAAATTGGACAACAGACTTTAAACACGTCAATCTGGAGTCTATGGGAGAATTTCAGTTTGGATGCTAATAAGTGGATACAATATGGAAAACACATTAATAATCATTTTAAAAGTGACTGAGTGTGTTTAAAACAAAAACAGAGCTATGTGCATATGTATTTATAATCTTGTCTTGTACTTGCTGGAATTTTTGTCATATATATAGATAGAAATAGAGATATATAGAGAGAATTTCAGAGTAGAGTATAACTTAGCAAACCCCCCAAAACCCATTCCCTTCCTGCATTAGACTCACCTTATTGGCTGCTTCAGGGAAAAAGGTAATGGCATCCAAGAAATTAACAGAATCTGTGGGCAGAAGTCGGTCAAAGTATTTGGCACAGGTGTCATAGGCATGCAGGAAGTCGTGATCAGTCTGGGGGGCTTTTTTCAGCACATGCTGATCCCCTTCCCAGAACAGTTTATGAAGCCAGGTGGCATGTACAGCACTAGAGGTAAGCGCTTCGCCTCCCTTCTGGGGGATTCGAGGGGCCAGTTTGGAGATTGACAGGACGTTCTGGCTGGTCAGTATCGGCTCCAGAGCTTTCAAAGGATCGGAATCCTCATCTGTCAACTTCTTATAGTCCAGACCTAAAGAACAAGACATTATGATTTCAGCATCACATAGAATACAGGTAGGGACAAATAGTCACACTTACTTCTGCAATGAGTATTTCTCAAGATGTCTTTAATCAATTTCTGTATAGGCACATTTTGCACATTATTCACGAGTGCACTGAACACACTGACCTTTTGTGACCATGCTGTCACTGTATAGGGGCAATTTGACACACTGGAATCTGCTATGTGAAATGTTTCCATGTCTGCTAATCCAAAATATATTGGACATTTATTGTAGTTTCAAGTTTTTATGTGGTTTCTATTTGTGTCAATCTATGTGAATAGGTGTAGACTTGGCATGCCTCCAGGATATATCAAGTCAGACAGGCAACATTACACTGACACACAAGGCCTCATCAGGGCATTAAATATTGAAACACCTGCCTCTGAGAATGGGCCCATCTCACGACAGGGGCCAGAAGGGCATGCAACACACAGACACATATACACACACACACACACACACACTAACAGACAGAGATGTGGGGGAAAAAAAGGTGCTATCTCTCTCCCTTGGGTTGTGGCAGATGCTGCGAACAGTCTTTACAGGACTGTGTCTGAGAGCATGTATGTGACAGAGTGTGTTTTCGGTGCCTACTAAGTGTGAGTGTTTAAAAGGAAAGGTATGAGTTGAGACAGAATAGAGTGTGGTGTGAAAAACTCCCTCTCTGACAAACTCCCTTATCAACTTTAAATAAGCATACGTCATAAGTTCTAGCTCTTTTCAGAACTACAGTAAGTCAAAAGTCTGTCATAAAGGTCCCATATTGCACACTTTTTTGAAGTTTTATCTTAGGTGTTGATGTCCTTAAGAATATATATTTGCGGTATAAGTAACAAAAAACATCTCAATATGTATTTAACAGTCCGCTCTCAGGAGCTCTTCCAAAAACAGGTCAATTTTGGTTTGTATAATTAACATTCATGAGCCTCTCTTCTGATTGGCCTGTTTTTTCTTAGTAACGCATGGCCATGCAAATGTAACAACATCACAATTATGTTGGATGCAAAACAAAGGCAAGACGAAGGCGCTCGATTCAAAACAGCACAGATTCAGGCAACATAGGGAGCTTGAAATATCATCTTGTTGTGATGTTGGGTACAAGACTCAACGTAATACAGCCTCAAATTAAAAATAGCATACCTGATGCAACTGCCAGACAAACAGCTGTGGATAAACGCAATAAATCGAGCGGACTAGACAGAAATGCATCCTTGCTCCATCTAATTTTATTCAAAAAAGAAAAAATTCTTACTGACCCAAAACTGAACAGTAGTTCTCTCTGTCTCTATAAATGTGTGTATGAGTATGTGAGTAATTACTATCTGCAGACATATTTAGAACTAATTATGGGGTATGCAAACAAGGATAACAATTCATAAGTACATAACTCTCAAGCAGTTATGAGTGAATGATCCTAATCACGCGGGTGTGATCTGCGACCTCAAAGAGTTAAGTTTGCAATTATCACCTGCACCTGAGAGAGAGAGATTTGAGATTTAAAACATACAATTTATTCAATCATCACTAGGGCTGGCACGGTACATGAAAAAAAAAACAAAAAAACGTTTGGTTCGTGTGTCTCGGTTCGGTGCATACATGCGGTTCGACGGTTCATGACATGCGCAATGTAGCCTCGTGCCCTGTATGTCACATCAGTGTGTTTCCCTTTCGCGCGAAAGAATTGAGGTGTCTACGGTGTGGAGTGAGTGTTGCAGGTCACAATACTGTACGTGTAGAAATGGCAAGTGGGATGGTATGTCCACACCAGACGGGACATTTCATTCGCGCCACTTAATTTGTGCGAATCGTGCCGCAGGATGTCTAATCGCGTCTTTGCAGTGACTTAACATGTAAATCACTCGCGCTTACGCTTCATTCGCGTCTGGTGTGAACGCACCTGGAGAGAAAAGGACGGCTGCCCAGAGTTAAGGACGCCAGCGTCGTATAAATCTGGTGTGTGGGAACATTTTGGATTTCATGTTACGTATGATGACAGTGAACCGTGCCACCCCTAATCATCACACAATTTCAAATCCACACAACTTCAAAAATTAATTCCTCATCTATGGCGGCATACTCATCCACCACTGTGCAAAAAATGGAGTTGTAAGCCCACTGTAATTTAAAAGTTTCTATGTCCTTCACTGCTTTGTAGTACTTAAATTCCACCACAATCCTTGCTTTAACAAACGCCTTAAATAGAGCTGTAATCTCTTGTCACCCCTGTTTTCCATTTTGTTTTTCCTTGTTTTATAGATTACAAGTTTTGCTTGAAACAAAAAATTGAGCAACTGCCATTTCACCTTTTGTTTTTGATTATATCCCGCCCCCAAACCCAGCTGGTGTAAACTTTTCCCCACATTTATCACATAACACCTCCAACAAATTAAAAAGCTCTTGGAGCCTCACACACTCTAAAAAACAGTGAAAAAGGGGTAGCTAATGAACTCATTCCAACCTCACTCCATGTCTCATGTGCTTCACAATAATCTTTCTTTTCTTATCAGAAAAGAACAAAAATGTATTGTGCGCAGGCTAATTAACATTCTTCTGTTACTTTCACCGGCACCCTCACAGCTCACAGCGGCCCATTTCCTGTTTCTCAGCTGGAGAGAGATGTGTCATTACATGGGAAATTTCTGGTTATGGTGTTGATTGACATGCTTGCAAGCAGGAGCTGATTTATCGCTTCATTTGTGTTACCAGGTCGGCTAGGTATTGATTGAATCCTCTTTTCTTGACAACGATTTTACAGGCATTTCACTTCCAGCTGCAACCAACGTCTTTGCGGATCACAGAGTAAAGATTTCATTTTCAAACCTGATCTTTAAATCTGACTAACCACTTTGGAAGCGACAAAATCATATCCGTTAGTTTAGATTTTGGCTGTTACTCACCGACAGCGACGGCTTTGAGCTTCTTGAGCAGTTTGAGGTGCGTGTCGGGCTTCATAGCAGTATGAGCGAAGCAGTTTGCACAGCCGCAGTTCTCCAGAAGAGTGAAATAGAAGAGAAGCCGGAGCTGGTCGGTTCCGGCTATACTGGGGTACACATATTTAGTCATGTGCATGTGGAATGACTCCGGGTTGTTCTTTAGAATCTCAAACAGGCCCAGAGCTTCCATCCTGTGCTCGATGTCTTTGGTGGAAAGCCTGAAGGAAGACAATAATGAGAGATGGATGGAGATGCAAGACTGGAAGGTGAGAGAAACGGGACAATGAGCAGTCGTAACCAAGGTCTGTTGAAGCTGTGATCACTCAACCTTTGCAAATTGCTTGTAGAGAATCAATTAAGGCAATGCGCAGGCATTTTTCCCCCCAATTGTACCCCGAACCAGATGAGGTACATTAAGGTCGTAGTTAATATGCTGCGATGGCCCACTCATGCTGGAGAATTGATTTTGTTTAATCTAAAAGAACTTCGTTAAACTACTTAAAGTCCATTAAACTTTATTCACTGTGGTTTGACCACTTCCATGAGAAAAAAAAATCATTTTCAAGCAGTGAATTATAGCTTATAGCCTGCGTTTACTGACCCACCATAAATCTGATGTCAGGTTTGGATTCTATGGGTGTCATGTTTTATGTTAGCGCTGCTCTGATTTCCATAATTTATCTCCATGGTGACTTCATAAGCAGGCGTGTGGACTGGCCCTCCACCTCGTTCTAATTGAATGGCTTTTCAGTAAAGATAAACAGCTTTACTGCACCACAGAAATATCCCATAGCAATTCTGATGCATAGGAATGTTTTATAGAGTTGGGTTATCAATAAATTACTATGCGAACCTTCAATGACTGCCAAGTCCATTTATCCAGCAGGTCTGCTGATACTGTACATGAGAGTGTAACGTGCGAGAGGGAAGGGGTTGGAGAAAGAGTCGTAGACAGAAAGAGAGGGAAAAGACATAAAAAGCATGCTGACTTGCAAACAGGACAGGAAATAAAAGATGGAGTCAGAAAAGTGGATTGCACAGACCTCCACAGGGGCAGAGAAAAAGGCCACTTAAAAAAAAAAAAAAAAGTATTTGCTTCTGAATTTTCTTGCCGTTTGCACATTTTTAACATTGTTATTGCAATTTTTTGATTGTTTTGGACAATGTAAGACGATGATCTGAAATGCAAGCAAGTTAATAAGTGAACAGTTGAAATGAAAGTAAACGTTTTCTAATGACACAGTAAATTGCACACATACTGTACAATCCACTAAAATGCTGATGGAGGAACCTCTGCTAGCATGCTCAGAAGTCTACAAATCTAAAAAATTAAACAGTTCTGCAAATGATAAAAGGAATGAATAAATAACTACACTAGCAAGTATTTGTCTGATGTTATTGTTGCTAACTGAAACATGTAAATTGAAAATTTTATTTAAAGTCAATCAGTGTTTTTGTTCACTTTTATGCATTCATAGGTTCTTGATGAAGTTTTAATTACATTTAATGTAAAAACATGCAAAAACACGTGGGTGAAATGTATGAGGGTACAGCACTGCAAATGAGTTACTATAAGACACTATAAGAATATTAGAGGCATAAATCACACTTCTATTGCTAGAACCATGTTGTCTGCAATACTTTTTTAATCTTATTTAATCGAAGATACAGTAAAAAAAATATTTTTTTAAAACATTAAGCATTATTTTTCTATTTTTTTTATATTATGTTTTCTATTTTCATATATTTGAAACAGCTAATTTTGAGCAGTTATTACTCCAGTCACAAAATCATTGTAACATGCTGCTATGATGCTAAAGAAGCATTGGTTATTATGTTTTCACAGTGGCCTATGTCACTTTAAGTTGATTGGTCCAACATCTATTCCAATAAAAATACCTATAAAACGTACAAATGAACAATTGAGCCCCTACGGCGTCCCTCTGTGTCACTATTCTAGACAAAGAGTACAGAAACATACATACAGTACAGGTCTTCACATTTGTGTAGGTAAATTTCAGCATGTTCTTATTGTGTTGCAGATAATCATATTCAGCGTTAATGCAACAAAATGAGTGAGCTGTGGGGTTCATGTGGCCATTTGGACAGAGCTCAACAACTATCCATTGTCTACAGAGCGTAACCCCTATGGACCTTAACTCATGTTTAATGGATACGACTACACTGGCTGGAGGCACGATGTCCTGGGGCCCGAAAGAGAGACAGAAAGAGCAACGCAGAGAGAGGAATGCAACACAAGCTGGAAAACAACAGCAGGCCAGAACAAAGTGAAGAAAGGAGTAAGAAGATAGCAGAGACAAAACAGGTAGGACAGAAATTACAGGAAGGAAATGCGGCAGGGGAGAGATAAAGAGAGGGAAATAGGAGCCTCTGACTGCAGTCTGCTTATTAACACAGAATAACTGCTTTTAACAGGATCAATACTTCACTAAACACAGCAGCCATTAATCCTGTCTCCTACTGCAATTACAAACCCAAGAACGGATAAAGGGTGTGTGTGAGAGACACAGAGGCAGAGGCTGAATTCAAACTGAATTCTTCACTCAAGGGCAGACTGAGGCACTATCACTGACCCTCTTCAATATACAGTATCTCACAAAATTGAGTACACCCCTCACATTTTGGTAGATATTTTATTATATCTTTTCAAGGGACAAC
>JAUCMS010000045.1:11533514-11568073 GCA_032357445.1 Enteromius radiatus
CAACACACAGCCATTAATGTCTGAACTGCTGGCAACAAAAGTGAGGGGTGTACTCACTTTTGTGAGATACTGTATATGTATATACAAAACGTTACCGTTCTCTAATTTGATTGGCCAAGGGTGTCCAATAGAATACAGGTTACAACTAGACTACAACTAACGTATGAGTGTGCGTCCATCTTTGGTTGAAAATTAGTGCAAACCTCAGCTTAACGAATAAAATAGAAAAGAAAGCAAAAAAGGAATTTGATGCCAACAAAATGCCTGTCCAATTTGAAATAGCAATTAGAATCTGGCTCAAAACGCATTCGGCTATAGAAGCTAATGCATTATATGGCAGTCAGTGAGGGGTCTTTTACTGAATCATGAATTTGAAAATTGGAATAAAAACCCATTTGAAGTCATTCATGCTGAATTCTGTAAGAGCATACTCAGGATACGAAGTGCACCTAACAAAGCACGCTGGGCAGAATAAGGTCAAAACCCTACAGTACATCAATCTGCATTGAAAAATGAACCAACGGAAATATCTACAACCAAGTGAAGTCAATTACCATATTCAAGTTCCTAAAACCCATTAAATTAATTCAGAGAAGAGCCCATTCAGGTGGTCCAAAGCATGACTAATATGACTGAAATGACTAACAACCTGGCTTAGCCAAATGATCATTGCACATAAATAAACTGAAACTAAAACGAACTGCAATGTTGTTTGGCCCCAAACTGATTATATAACAAACAAAGCACCAAAGAAAAAAAACATGACTTGGTGCAGACTGAACAATCAGCCTGGCATCAAGGGAAAATGGATATAGACAAAGCAGCTGTCCAGAAAAGCAACATAATTTTGGACTGACCATCTGGCCCATGTAGGATTCAGGAAAGCTATCCCTGATTTCTGACTGCTATAAAAGCTCACATAGTATGACAAAAGGGTTGAATTCTATCACATCTTGAGTGAATATGTATCAAAAGATGCTTAATAGGCTAAATTAAATCGCATTTACATAACACTGCTATGCCTTATGACAAACAAAATCAACCACCAGGAAAAGAAAAAAAAAACAACTACAAACAAACAGGCCTTTTTTCAAAGCCTTTGAAAATACATTATATAACCACATCATATGCAAATCATGGAAACTGAGTAAATAACATAATCGATGCAAAATACATGTTTACAAGTCCTCATCAGTCAGAAAAGCCTGTTTACCAACAACTTAGCAAACAGAAACTGTGATACAATAAAACTTTTGAGTAATTGCCAAAGTTGCTCAAACTCCCTCTGGTGCCATTCTCCTTTGATAACATCTCTGATGGGGGGAATTTTAGAGATTTCATGTTCTAAACAAAAGCTACGAAAAACCAAACCAACAAAAAAAAAAGAAGCCTTGGGGATGCTAATGAGCATGCGAGGACTCTCACAAGCGAAAAAAAAAAACATTACATTCACAGTAAATCAGTTTCACCCAAGCAATCTGTACTAAATAAGCAAAGTCAAATGAGTGCATGTTTATGTGGAGGGAGGGAGAGAGCGAGATATTCAGGGTGATTAAACCTGGTGAGAGATGGAGAGGGAGTTGATTAAACCAGGCTTTGAACAATGATTCAGCGACAAATTTACGGTGCAGCGAGCTCAGGAGAGGCGGCACATTGTTCGTGTGTGGATTTTCAAAGCTGTATTAAACTGACTGCTAAATTATTTCAAAAAACAAAGAGCTTTCTAGCCTTTGCTACTAAACTGTAGGTTTGGCAAATAGCACAAACCAATCGTCTGGAAGACAGTCTCTCCAATCGATCCGTGCAATCTTCTGTTTGCGTCTGTAGAGTACAGGGGTCGCAAGGTTCTGACCTGCTGGGGGCCCTCACGTTGAGGAAATAAAAACACTGCTTCTGACTGAGGTTTTGCAGGCACATACCTCTGAAAAGTGTTATGTGTGCAGTAAATATTGAGTGTGAGGAGGTGCTAAAGTCAGCTCTGTGTGTGTGTGTGTGTGTGTGTGTGTGTGTTTTTGAGAAAGCATGAGTGTCTTACCCGCTATCAGTGAACAGAAACTCAAGGTGTGTCATGTGCACTTCCCAGAGAGGGATGCTGTACCGCTGAGCCAGAGAACGAGAGATTCCATACACACTCTCATCCAAGGTCCTAGATAAAAAGAAAAGAACAGATGAAACAAGAATAAAGAATGATATATAGAAAGAATGATATATAGAATGACAGACAGACAGAGAGTTTTTAATTAGGTAAATTCTAAGAGTCTTTTCAATCATGTCTAAACTGGCAACCCATCAAAGGCCAGTCATAACATACTGTATTTCTAAAAACCCAGACCTGTCTCACTCTGAAAGAATGATTTGATCCCTTTTCTGGCTGCTCTTGCAATCAGATCTGCCCTGAGCTGCTGGAACTTCATTCTGCAGTTCCTACAGTAAGTATTGGACGACGACAAATCTTGCTAGACCTTCACCCCAGACCTGTGATTCCAGACCTCATAAAACTCTGTAAGCCAGAACTCTGGTTTGGATCAAAAGATCAATCCTGGAACACAAGCTTCTCTTCCAGAGACCAGCGGAAAGTCATATTCAAAGGACAGCCAGATTAAAAGCTGCAGGATATGTGTCATTCTCTTTCAACTCTGGACACAGTCACTGTGAATGCCAAGCATTTGCAAAGTTGTAATCTAGGCAAAAGGTTACTTTGCAATTTCCATTTATATTATGTTACAGATAACTTCACTATTATTCTAAAATGTGAAAAGTATTAAAATACGAGCAGTTATATTACATAAAATATATAAAATTTTCTATATATTTAATTATTAATTAATAATATATAATTATGTTATTATAATTATATGCAATGCAACACTTGAGCACATGAAAACAGAAGAAAAGTCAAACTTGACAAAAATGGACTGAACAAAATGATTGTCACCTTCTCAAAACTGTAAGAAATAATTGCTTTTTAAGCATGTGATGCTCCTGTAATTTGTATTTATGCACATCTGTGGCAAGGGCAATATACTGTACTGTAGCAATCACCCTTGCAACCAGTTAAAATGGAGAAAAGTTGACCGAACCTTTGTATTGTGTGTCACACTGAGTATGGAGAAAAGAAAGAAGTGTAAGGGGTTGTCTGTGGATTTGAGAGAAAAAAATTTTAGAAAAACATGGACAATCTCAAGGACACAAGTCCATCTCCAGAGATCTTAATGTTCCTGTGTCTGCTGTGTGCAATATCACCAAGAGCTTTACAGCCCATGGCACTGTAGCTAAATTAATGAAAAATTACAACAAAGGATTTGCATGGTGGATAAAGTATCGCTTTCTTCATGAAAACAGACGCTGTGGTAGGATACCCAGAAAGACACAACTCCTGACACAAAGGCATAAAAAAGCAAGACTGGAGTTTGCTAAAAACCTATGTGAAAAAAACACAATCCTTTTGTGGAGAAATGAGACCTTTATTAATTAAAGATGTTTTGGGGTTGCTTTGCTTCTCCTGGCATTGAATGCCTTCATGGTTATCAAAGAATTTTGGGGCACAATGTAATGGCCAGTGTCAGAAAGCTGCGTCTCCACCAGGGGTCATTGGTCTTCCAGCAGGACAATGACCCAAAACACACTTCAAAAAGCACCCAGAAATGGATATAAACAAAGTGCTGGAGAGTTCTGAAATGGTCAGCAATGAGTCCAAATCTGAAACCCAAAAAACACCTGTTGAGAGATCTCAAAACAGCAGTTGAGAGAAGGCATCCTTCAAATCTGAATGACCTGGAGCAGTTTGCAAAAAAGAGAGGTCCAAAATTCCAGTAGAAAGGTGTAAGAAACCCGTTCATGGTTACAAGAAGGGATTGATTTCAGTTATTTTTTCCAAAGGTGGTGCTACCAAACATTAAGTTAATTTAATCCAGTGCATTCCTGTGTGGAATTGTATCAAATTAGACTTATCTTCTCTGTATGACCAAAACATTTGCAACTGGAACAATTTTCTGATAGAAGGGTTAAATTTTCTGATAGAATTGCAAGGGTGCCGATATTTTTGGCCATGACTGTGTGTGCATTTATATATATATATATATATATATATATACACACACATATATATATATATATATATATATATATATATATATATATATACACATATACATATTTAGTGTATAATAGCATGTATTATTTTATCTCTGTGTACTTACTCTGCCAGGCCCAGAATAGTCTCTTTCTTGTACTGGTTGTCGCTGCTAAATCTCTGGACATCAACTCCACGGCCGAGTCCCTGTAGCACCTGGGCTTGAGTAAAATCTGTCAGTCTCTCACTGTATAGTCTCAACTGACCAATCAGGGCCTGCAGTTCCTCATCCCCCCAATCACATCCAGCATGGTCTGTCACATGCTTGGTCACAAGACGAATAAGTTCTCTAGGATCAGCCTGCATTGAAAAACAAAAATCAAACAATCAGAACTGTTCAAAGGAGCAACAAGTAAAACTGCAGCAAGTGCGCAACTATGCAAAGTAGAAATCTTCTTGGCACATTCTCTAAAGAAAAATGACTTAATGATCCAACGGCAGTCAATTTATTCAACCATAAAATGTTCTATTTCCAGGATTAAAGTAAATTGTGAACTTCAGACTCATAATGTGCTCACACACTTCTCGACCCGTACAGTATATTGTCTCCATTACTACTGTACACCACTGTATTCGTTATGCGAAGTAAGAATTTAAATTCAGCAAAATCTAGTTTGTCATGAGGAGAAATTAACAGGTTAAGAGCCTTGACAGAAGAACAGAATCTAGAATGATTACTCACCAATCTATATGGAAATTATTACCACGGCATGTCATGAGTGTAATAACAGACTGATAATGGGAAGCTGTGTGGGATTGTGCATTATTGAACTCTGACCATCACAGCACGTGTTCTGAACTGACACTACGGCAGGAATAAAAAGACCTCTTTCTTTAGAGGTAAAGAAAGTACAAAAAAAAAAAACATTGAAAGAAATGGAGCGTAACGATAGACAGGCGTGTTAAGGAAGATAAAGCACAGAGCAGAATAGAAGAATGAGAGAGACAGTGGAGCAAGAAAAAGACACAAGGGGTTTAATATTATATATGTGTGTGTGTGTTTTATTCTGCATGACCATATTTTACATCCATTAGTATACCCCATTCCAAAAGAGTTAAATTACTAGGTAACACTTTATAATAACTACACGCTATGAATCATTAGTTAAGCATTAGTAAATAGTCAGTTCATCTTTTATAAAGCATTGTTCCAACATTAATGGTCATTAGTAAGCAGTTTATAAATACAGCTATAAATGTCTTGTTCTTGAGTTATAAGCATATCTAAATGTACAAAGGAGATTTAAAGGGTGAGTTCTCTTCCTAACAGAAACAATAAACAAACACAACACAGAGGGATGCAGAACTATTCATTTCAAGATGAAAAAGAAAAAAGAAAAAAAATCTGTTTACTTAATTTTTTTTCTATGAAACTGAAGGTTTGTTTTTCATTTATCAAGTGTACAGTTATATGATTACATTTTTTACATCTTGAAAAAATATTTCTGTGTTCTGTATCCCTCTGTGTTGTGTTTGTTTAACTTTTCTGTTAAATTAGCCTGCTTTATAAATGCTTTACAAGCTATAAATAGTACACACTTTAGATGAGCTCACAAAAACAGATGTCCGGCAACTACCTAATGCTTTAAAACTACCTGACTTAATCATGACTTACAGCAGGAACATGTGTTAATAAAGCATTTATTAACACACTGAGCAACTATTATCATGTGTCTAAATAATAAGATTTAATAATATAAATGTAAATAACTTATTAATCATTTACTTAGACGTTCTAAATTCCTTAATAACTGGTTTGTAAATAATGTAATAATTTAAAAAATTATAAACTGATCCTTAATAAAGTATTAAAATACAATTATTAAACATTATATATATGTTCAAGAACAAGGCATTTATAGATGAACTTGTAAACTGTTTACTATTGCATAATAATGTTGGAACAATGGCATATAAAGGATGAATTGAGTATTTACTAATGATTCATAGTGTAGTTATTATAAAGCATTACCAATTACTAATAATAAGCAAATTAACTGTTTATTGAAGCAAAGGTCATAGTTAAGAGTTAGTTATTAGTGTGAATTGGCCCATAAACTAAAGTTTGACCAAAATACAACTTTAAAGTGTACATAAAATTAGCAATATTAATAAACAAATAATTTATATATATATATATATATATACACACACACACACATTTAGATATTATATTAAACATTATATATTACATTCAATATTGTTTATAAGCAGTAAATTACAAAACAGTAATCTTTATCCTTACAATCAAACATTAAAATGTGTTAAAAGGTACCATGAGTGGCACAGATCAAAAAATTAATAAATGACAGGAAAATAAAGCCAAATTTTAAATTTTATACTCCGGGTCTTCATGTTTTGTAATTTTGTTATGCGTTTTTAGCATTTCTATTTCAAGTTTGTCCTTTGTAAATTAAATTAAATCATTTTTAACATATTTTTATTTCACTTCATTTTTGGCACTATAATGTAAACTTATTTCAGCTGGTTGCCAAGTCAACATTCACAATATCATTACTTAGTGTATTAAATAACTATTATTTATTTACTCATTTCAAATAACTGAAAATAATATTTATTCGTTTTAATGAACATTATCAACACTGTTTTATCCTCACTGCGGGCAATTTCTGAATTCCTTCCCTAGTCTGTCAAAATATCATTTACCATGTAGGCATCTACTTCTACCAACTGATACCCGAATCTAGGCACAATTTTATGGTTAGCTGCATTTAAAATAGTTTTTTTCCCTGCTGCCCATGACCAGAACAGACCTGTGACTCACTTTTAGGTCACCGGTTGAGAGGCACTGATCTGTGGGATGCAGAAACGAGACGTGATGGATGGATATGGCAAGCATTTGAACCCCCCTCTCCGAGACAAACTCTTTCATGATGAAACATCTTTATCCAGCTATTCCCTTTCTGTCTCTGTCTCCTACTTTGTCTTTAGAGAGTGACAATCCAAGCACAAGCAAGACTAGTCCTGTAGCTTATCTGTCAATTCCCATCCATTTTTTGCTCTTCCTGTTGTTCACACCTGCCCTGTGTTATGTGCGCAAGCATTCGGGTTCTCCGAGGGCCCTAGTGCGCGTGTGAACTATAATAACAGACCCAGCGGCTGATGCGCTCAGAGATTCAGGCTGGTTTTAGACGGTAATTACCTCTAATGATGTTAAAAGACCTTTTTGGACGGGTTAATGTGTGAGGTTCACTGCATATTTGCATGTTTTTATTCTGCAGTGCAGTAAAATAACAGGTTTATCGCATTTTGCATTCGCATCGCATCTATTTATGCTAAATGTCCACAGGTGTGTTTAGAAGAGTGCAGAGGTGGCCGGTTTAGTGCCTCTCTGTAGGGCCTCAAATATAATGCTTGATCATTCACATTTTACGATCACAATTTTTTGAATCGCAAATCAAAATAATGATAACTTGCGGCATCTAAAAACACTCAAAAGGTTCGGGCAGAAAACTAGTGTGTGCTTACAAACACCTATTTAAATATAATGGGCACGCGGGTGGGCTGAATACGTCCTTGTGTGTGTGTGTGTGTGTGTGTGTGTGCATGTTTGCTGTAGGCTATGATGAACGGTTGTGTACTCTGTGGTTGGCCTGCTTTGCTCTCACCCTGACAATTATGCTAAACAGCGTTTTGATTCTTTTTCTCAAAGACAGAAGTGAGCAACTTGGCTTCGCCCACTAAAAATCCAGCAGGATGGGGTTTATTTAAAAAATTAAAAAAGGAATTAAAGATTAAAGCATCGCCTACTAATGCTTAATGCGTAAAAAAAAAGAAAAGGACAGCAAAAAAACAAACAAACATGCACACGGTGTTAAAAGGAACATCCATCAACATCAAATAAAAGGCTGATAACTAATCACCGCATCCTCGCTGGTACTCAGAATGCAATATTAAATTACAAGCTCGCGCTGTGTATGACAGACACGGCACTGGCTGTAAATGCGTCAATCGTTAATAATGTGTTTATCAAGCAACAATATCTCTGTAAGTAGATTTCAAAGACCAAAGGTAGTCTTTTAGCTGTCGGGCCATTTTATAATCATACTGGAGTTCTGTCTGTTATTCCACATTAGCGATGGAAGCGTGGAATAGTACTGTATATATGGGCTGGTAACTCAAACTTTTGCAATACAAACCCTTCGGGGGTGATTCATGAACTAATGTGTCCTGAGCAAGACATTTAACCCTAGACACTCCAGGGAGATTAGAGACTAAGCAACAGAGAAGGTAGGATGATAATGAAGAAAAATATGATCCAATATGGGTTTTATTGCAAATCTTTAATTCATTGCTTCTTCGCTATTGTTATCAGTGATGCTGTGTGACAGATTAGGTAATAAAAAGTCATGTTTTATGGTATTATAATTGCATCTGTAGTAAATCTATTAAAGAAGATGATTCATTACTATGAATAGTTAATGGAATGAATAGAGATGTTTAATTATGATCAAATTAATTGATATAATAGTTATAAAAATAGATTTGGTTGCAGCAATTTTTTTTTACTTAATTCCTACATATTTGCAAGGACACATTAAACTTATTAAAAGTAACAGTAAAATATGCATTTTAAACTTTCTATTCATCAAAGAATCCAAAGTTTTTTCTTTTAGAAAACCTCTTTCTTTAGGACCTTTAGGATCATTTTAACTTTTTCTTGTGGTTTTAGTAATAATAATAATAATAATAATAGTAATAAATTAAAGTGCAAATAGAGTTTTTTTCTTCTTTAACTTTACACTGCACTAAAAAAAATATTTTAAATCATGTTTTTATTAGTGCTATCAAACGATTTACATAATATATCTTCTTTTTCAAAACATATACAGTATGTGTGTGTATTTATATATACAAAATAAACTTTAAATATGTTGATTGCACAGCCCCTGGACATTACCATTTTTATTTATTTATCTAGTTTGTACAGCTATTTTTTTATTGTTCTGTTTTCTCATACATTTCTCATATAGTGTATTTTGTACTGTACAGTTATTTATTTATTTTATTTTTTTTATTCTTTCTTAGTTAAATTTACCTTCTATTTTATTTTTCATATTTATTCCCCATTTATTTCCCTGCATATCGTACTGTGTATGACTGTGTATGTGACAAATAAAATTTGAACTTGATAAATATAAATCCTTTTGAATAAATTAATCATTTGACAGCACTAGTTTATATATAATGTTATATATAATATGCATATACAGCATAACCTAGACATTTTTTTTAAGTTCTAAACCTAAAAAGCTAAATCTGAATCTGATTTACATTTATAATTATTATAATTATTTTTTGAAAATGTTATTTCATGTCAAATTTAGCAGAACAGAACCATGCAGAGCATTTTTGAAGTTTGGACAAAAACATCAGTTAGGTAGTTATTAGCAATTTGAGTAAAAGAACAAACACAACTACGCTTCATCAAAGACTATTTGACCTTTGTTTTAAACAAAGATCTATCTAAACGTAAACAACTTCAAAGATTACCAATGCTTTTCTTTCTTGGACAAATAAAAGCAGAAATCACGCATTTCCAGGAAAGCACTACTTTCATTGAAGACATGCTCTGCTTTCCATTTCAACAGACTCAGGAACAGAAAACAACACTGGTTATGGGAGAAAACACTTGCTCACTGTTAGTAGGGCGTCACAGTACAACAGGATCACAGACTCATTCCTACACAGAGAACATAATTATGCACTTAGATTTGAAAGAAACATCTTGTTGGGCTTAATTTGCAATGCAAAGGCAGCCGCCATTTGAGACAGAGCAGAATTCATCCAGAGGCCCGACTGCACGCTCCTACGGACCTACTTACTTTCAATAACACCACGTACATGTGCTGCCTGTGATAGTGATGATGTCTGAGGGGGATCTGCTTGGAAAAAAGGCAGAGAAAGCACAGGGATGGATGTGTGACAGGCGAGAGAGAGATTATGTGTTACGTGAGAGACAACGAGGAGGTTTAAATTAAGAGAAAAGGAAGGATAAATGGATTACCATAAAAGAAATAAGTGGAGAGAGGAAGAGAAAAAGGCAAATGAAGAGACAAATGGATAAAGACGATGCGAATTTAAAGAGGTACAAATGGCGGAGGCGTTTGAGGCCTGTTGTACAGCTTGTCAGCCGCAAGACCGTCTCCTTCAACAAATATCAGCAAACACGAAGCCAAATGTCACTTGGAAAGAGAACAGATGAAAATAAAACACACGGAACATCATATTCTTTCTCTTTCCATCAGCGGTAATGGATTTTCTCTAGCATTTAACCAACGCCACATTACCATCCATTAAGAAGAGTGTGTTCATGCGGATGTAAGAATTGCCATACGGTGTACGCTAAACACTGGCCACTTATTACCTCAGCTTCTCTTTAGAAGAAACAGGCATTCTTAGTGCACATGTGGGCAGCATGTGGCTGTGGATTCAGAGAACTGTAACCTTGAAAAGATCTACAAACAATCATTTCCTTCCATTGCCTTTTTGTATTGCTCTTTAAAGGGACCAGTTCTTATACGGGCTCACTTAGCCTGGATTTTGACGTGAGCTATATAGTTTGGTTTTTAATGGCAGCTACAGTGCAGTACAAAAGTTTGGGGTCAGTAAAACTGTTTCGATTTTTAATGCTTTTTTCTGTGGAAACAACACTGAAGACCTTTATAATGTTACAAAAGGTTTCTATTTCAAATAAATGATCTTCCTTTGAACTGCATAGTCATCAAATAATTCACTGTTTTCACAAAGATATTCCACAGCACAACTGTTATGAACAATAACAATAAAATAATAATAAATAAAATGTTTCTTAAGCACCAAATCAGCATATTAGAATGATTTCTAAAGGACACCGTGACACTGAAGACTAGAGTAATGGCTGCTGAAAATCGGTGGGAAAAAACAGAAAACAAGATGGGAATTACATTTTAACATTTATCAAATAAAAAGTTTATTTAAATAATATTGTATAATATTAAAATTCACAACATTATAGTGCTATTACTTAAAAAAAATTAATTAATTGAGTCTTATTATAATTAAGGCTTAGTCAGCATAAGACATTTCTTTCAAAATAGTTAAAAAAAGCAAAACAAAAAAATCAAACACTGTAATTTCAGACCACAAAACAGGGAAGTTGAAATAGTAAAACAAAAATCAAATCAGTATGACTTTATAATATAATTTAATATTGTAATTCACAATATTACTGCTATTACTTAAAAAAATAAATTAATTAATTGAGCCTTAACCATTATAAGACACTTCTTTC
This sequence comes from Enteromius radiatus, assembly GCA_032357445.1. NCBI lineage: Eukaryota > Metazoa > Chordata > Actinopteri > Cypriniformes > Cyprinidae > Enteromius > Enteromius radiatus. The sequence continues at coordinate 11,544,941 of JAUCMS010000045.1, forward strand.
AAAATTGTAAAAAAAAAAAAAAAAAAAAAAAAGGAGAAATTACATGTATTTTATTTTGTTTTTATGCCCCACTTGGAGACAAGGTTAATAGTATGACAAAAATAGCACATTTTAAATCATAACTCATTATTTCCCCCTTCCAAAAAACAAAAATGTTCCTTTAAGCCAGTATGACTGTGAAGCACAAAAGAATATAATCTGAAAAAAAAAAAAAATGTTTTTTTGTAAATGTAATGAATTGAGGTTAACTATTCTTGAGGACCCCACTGTGCTTGAAAACATATTCTTTTTTGTTCCATTAAAAAAAAAATCATACAGTTTTGGAGCACCATGATGTTGATTAAATGACAGAACTGTAATTTTTAGGCCAGGTAAAATGCCACTTTCAATACAGCACACTTCATCTTCCTGCAAACTGTGACTTTGTGTCTGTGATCTTTGTGAAGCTACGACAGAGCTACAGTGCTGCTTCATTATTACTCACACTGCAAAATAATTACAAGAACATTTCCTTGTGTTTTGTGTCATCCAACCTGTTTAGCCCGTAGCTAAGCAGAAAGCTGATAACTAAGTGAGAGCTCTCAGAAAAGAACTGTGAAAACTCTGAAACAAAAACAGACCATTTCATTTTTTAAAATGACATTTCATGTACATATTAAAAATGTATTCATCATTTGTATTTTAAATCTATTTCACTTAATAAACCTGTTAAAACGTAAATTTAAAAAGCCCAAATCTGTGAAACAGTATTTGTATGCAATGAGTTGGTGTCGATAACCAACACAATTTGTGAACCTGTAGGTTTTCCTTCAAATTCAGTCCAGGGCTCTATGCTTACATATTTCACGAGTCAAAGTCTCAAAAATTTAGGGGAACAGTCAAAGCTCAGTGTTTTAATGAGTGTAACATTAAGTGTTGCGAGCAGAGCAGACGTTGCCCTCACTGAAGTTGAACTGGGGAGGAATGAAAATTGAAAGCAGCAGTGTGAAATGACTCACTTTTTTATGATTTCCGGATGATTCCGAAGTTTTGAACAAATATAAAAAGTTTCAGTCAGTTCAGAAAAAAAATAAATAAATAAAAAAATCACTCTGACACAGCACTTCTACCAATACAATACACCAGTTTGTGCATTTATTGGTTTTATAACGTATTATTATTTAAAGCACAAAATTATTATTATTTTTTTTATTATTTTAAAATGATAAATGCTAATGTAATCACTTTTTTTACTGTTCCAAACTAATCACTAGACTATAAAATAGCTCATTTAATATTTAATTTGATCTCATGAAGGTGACAATCAACCTTTTCAGAAGGTTAAGCACTTCTTTGTTCAGACTATTTGTGAAAAGAGCCACACAATTCATTAGGAGCATTATAATCATCATTACATTACAATTGCTTCACATCATAAGCCTGTGAGAAAACTACAAGTCTTGATGTTTGCTCATAATTCTTAATAGGTTTTATGAAATGTCAGCCGACTAGCACATAAACGCTGACCTGTGATGAGGTTCCTAGCGCTCACCGTAATAAAGTGTTATTTTCGTGAGACCGGTGGTCAGGAAAAAACGTGGTGTGAAAAGAGAAGACAGAGACAGTGTTCCTTCCTCGTTAACTAACAACTCTTAAAGTGAACTGAGAGGATCATGCATTATTATACCAGTGAGAGAATGAGAGGAGACGAGACGAGAGTTAGGACAGGAATGAGAGGAGAGATGCTGAGGTGCAACAGAGGGTGAAAATGAAAGATGGAATTATGATAATGGAACGAGAGGAGAAATGAGAAAAGAGGCGTGCAAGAGAGAAGATGCAAAAAATTGCAGGGAAGCGGTAAAGTGCTGTCATGTGTAATGCAGATAAACCTGAAATATTACAAGAAAAGAGGAAAAGAATGACACAGAAGGAAGTGGATAAAAGAGACAGCGGTGGACTGTGCAGAGAAATGGGCAAAACAAAGAGAGAGAAGAGGCTGATACCTTTTTATCGGTCCGTTTCAAGGTGAGAACTTTTATTGTATCGCTAATGAATTCTGTTCTTGACTCGTGTAAGTGTTTTGGAAACTTGCTAAAACGCCAGATAAAGAAGAATGGCTTTGGAATGGAAGGTGACAGAGAGAAGAGTGTATGTGCAGGCTTACCCGGTAAAGAGGGCTGCACCTGTCTTTAAAGCAGGGTGCGAGGCGAGAGTAGATCTGAAGAGAGTAGTAATATGCGGCTAACTGCAGAGACAGTGCTGATGGAGGCTGCTTCTCGAAACACGAGTTAGCATCCAACACCTGAAATAGAAAAAAGACAAAAAGGTGCGTTCACACTCTACTGTACGTTCACAAAGCACACCAATCCAATTTGGTTTCCAAAACTGATCTTTAGGAATATTTGCATTTACAGTACTGTGTTCCAAACCACTGACGCATTATTGTGAATTTTATATACTTTTTTATATAGGAAAGAAATTGTGGAAATGTTTGTTTGTTTATGGTTAGCAAAAACGAAAGTATTTTCATTAACCAAAATAAAAACTAATAGGGAAAACTAAGAGAATAAATAAAAAAAAATTATAAATTACCCTAAAAATATTTAGGAATTGAAAATTACCTCAGATTAATTTAATTTTAATAAAAAAAAAATCTTCACTAAACAGGAAAATGCCACTTTAATTTTGGCAGCGCAAACAATAATAAAATAAAAATTAAATAAAAAATATAAAAAAATTTTTTTTTTTTTTTTTATAAAATTTAATATTAAAACAAATAATTTTACTTTTGATTTAATGTAATTCACTAAAAAGGTGTTTCGTGATATATTGGAATTTATTAAAATAATGACATTGAAATGCCAAAAAAAATAATTAGGGGCAATTAGTATTGGCGATATTTAAAAACAAATAGTACACAAGCACATTTTGTATGATAAAATATGAAGAGAAATTTGTTTTTAAAATTAAAACTCTGATAAAGTGACAGCCCTAGAACTGAAGTAACTAAAAGTAAAACGGAAATAAAAAAATTTAAAAGAGGAGGAAGAAAAAACTAACAAACAAACAAAAAAACATACAAAAAAAATTAACTATAATGAAAAATTGAAGAAAAAATAAGAAAATAAAAGTTTTTAAAAAATAAAAATATAAATAAAACAATAGTACTAAAAATAAAAAATTTTCAGACCATGTATTTATTTATAATGTTTTCGCTCTATTTAAAAAAAGATACAAAATAAAAGTGACAAAAAGAAATTGACCAAAGGGACGTTCAACACTTGCAGTAATGTCCTTAATAATCAGGATGAGTACTTTGATTGACTGGATGTCTCAGAAACTGGACCCATGAGGACCATCGAGGCTAAAGCAGTAGAGGAAGACAATGGCCACAGTAACGGCACATCAATTTCAACCCAGCTTCACCTGATAATGAACTGAGAGGCATCATCGGGGACATGCTATCAATTTTAAGACCATCAAGATATTTTTTTTTTCTGATTATTTCATTAGAGCATGAAACGATCTAGATCATGAAAATGCAATAATCCTTTGAAATGGAGGCCCTGGACGTAACAGGACAGAGGCTAACTGGTATTAGACTCCATATTAGATTTTTAGTGACTTTTAAATGGTTTTATCTTTCAATACCGCACGCTTCTGGCTGCAGTGAGAGAAATAGTTATGAAAAACCATAATCTGAGGCACCAGAGCTCAAGCATGCCCTACTGCACACACACACATACATACACACACAGTCACAGAGTGAGAGATTCTGCAAATAGAGCAGTCAGACTCACCTGAGGTAGAGCCAGTAAATAGGCCAGGGCGAGTGTCATATCTTTGGGAAAAGCATCACTGGCCAGCTGAAGGAGCACTGTGGAAATGACAGAGGAGATGGAGAGAGAAAAGAAGGATGAATATTTCAGAGTTATTACTACAGAGAAGCACCTCCTTGCTGTACTGTTACACGGCGTGACAGAAGAAAAAGAGAGGGAGGAAAATGAGCCGCTACTGCTCTCAATGGCAGTGTATAAACCTGAAATGTGACTGTGACAGAAATCCAAAGAGTATGACGCATATTCACACACATAGGACACATTCTTACCCTCAACCAAAACACCATTTTAAAAAACAATGAGTTCTCCTTCACATGTTTTTGTCCTAACCAGACACAGCGAGAAGACACCGAATTTTTTGCTGTTTGTTTGGTGACCATTTCTGAGCCCCGCCCACTGTGAAATCTCATTGGTCCAAACTACTGACACTCAACAGTATATTAACATGAAATACATTCTAATTGGTTGTCATGATAACTAAATTCCTAGTTGAAAGAAACAAACGATGGATCTATGTGTAATACTACATGCTTATTTTCTATGACCTCTTTGAATGTATGCGTTTATGACTTTGTAAACTTAATCTTATTTAACAGTGAACAAAACCTTATAGGGATTGTGGCTAAATTTGATCAATTAGGATGTAACCACAAACACCCTGCGGGACGGTTGTAAACACTCATTAAACCTGCAGAAGCACACAAGAGTACAATCAGTGCAAAGCTAGGTATGTTGGCGTTGGAAAACAAAGGCAGACTGCTGTGCAGATGTGTACAGGCCAGACTCTCAAACACGATTAGCAGGTGACGTGAGCATAATTTTTCAGGCAGCCCATCAGTTCCCATTTCTCACTGAACTGCACTAAAGTGTTAGGTTTTATTCCTCTATTCTGAGCCTGTGATTGTATCAAAGGCATTTTGTGTGTCAAATAATCCTTGGCAAGACAATGTTATCAAAAACAGCTGGAGCTGAGGGAGTCTTGTGAGCGCGGAAATAACAAAGGTGGTAGTGTTCCTAACAGTAACAGTTTTAGTGTTCTCAGCTGTTTGACGGGTTCTTTAAACACATCCTTCCTCAAAGTACCTTTAACATTAAAAAGAAGAGAGGTGTGGCTTCTCACAGCGACGCTGATCAGAGATGGAGGCTGTCATTATACATGTGCTCTGTTCTGTTCTAGAGAGTGTGTGTGTGTGTGTGTGTGTGAGTGAGAGTAAAAAATATGCAAGAGACACAAAAAAAAATACTCAAGCACTGGCATATTTAATATGCACAGTATGCATATAGAGGAAAAAAAAAAACTCTAAAAAAAAATCAATCTACACGTGAAAACACTGTGTGTGTGTATATATATATATACACACACACACACACACACAGTATATATATTTACATATATATTTAAATAAAAATGTTGTATTATATATTTTTATGTAAATGTTAGGAATGTCATAAATAAATTAATTTAATAATTAACATAATAAAATTAATTAAATAGTTACCCTTATTTCGGTTAATCCCGTTCATCTTCAGAATACAAATGAAGATGTTTTAGATGAAATCTGAGAGCTCTCTGACCCTCCATAAACAGCAACAGAACTTATTAAATGTAGTAATGGACATTGTTAAAATAGTCCATGTGACATCAGTGGTTCAGCCCCTTTAACTAACTTAAAGGTGGGGTACGATGCTGATTCATGCATTTAAGGTTGTTGGATCCTCATGCTTGGACAAAGTAAAACAAAAAATGTAGTTTTTTCCATCGTTGGTCTTTACGATGTAGGTGATGGTGGAAATCCTTAGAGGGCATTTCTCCCGGAAGAACTCGAAGGCATAAACCAGAGATAGAGAGTGATCACGCCCATCAATCGCTTGAGAACCCAGTGTTACGTGAACAGTGGATGCATTTTGGCTTTCCGGGGCAGAAACGGAGTTTCACAAGTGTGAATTTGCACATCGTTTGATACTGAAAGATGGAGCAGTCTCAGCTATAAAAGACCCCCGTCATGATTGAGAACTGCAAATGGTCTCATCACCCTTTAGGTCCCCCCACATGACATGCCGCATGAGCTCAGCTTTTTTCGTAGAGAATCATAAAGATGTTTCTTTCTTTTATAAATATGACAAAACTAAAGACTTTTTGGAGATACGAAGGTTGCAGTACTACTCTATAGGTACTCAAGATTTTTTAGACGCAGATTTGTTCTGAAATTAATTGTGATTTATCCCACCTTACATTATATTTTCAAAATATATTGTAATAATTAATAACATTAATGAATATTAACATAAAAAATTAAGTAAAATATAATATAATTGAAATAATCGTTCCACAAGCATAAATCAACACGTTATTTATTAAATAATGCTTATTTTATAACATTTAGTAAATTGTGTTTACTAACAAAAATGTGTTTCATTTAGTACTCTAAATGGGATGAAAAATAATACTGTTGCATAGTCAGAAGCATGATGCCCAGATGAGGTGAAAAAAAAACCCTGACCATATCAGCAGCGGGAAGCATCCTTAATTCATAACCTTTAAGCGTTTCACACATAAGCACAGAGATTAGAGAGGACATGAGCGCAATATCTAAACAAGCGCGCAGAACCATGACTGTTTTTATAGCAAGAAGTGTTACTCAGCATACGTCTTAACGCACAGGTCATTAATTTAGCGTTATCAGCCCAGCGCAAGCACTTTCCTTTCATCTCACGTTCTCCCACACGAAGGTGACTTTACGCCTGCCGTGCGCAACTGAACGACAGTGACACTGAAGGAATTAAAAGAGAGAAGAAAAAGGAAGACTCGCTATTTGCATTCTTCCACCAAAGTTACTGCACCCCTCCCATCACTCCACATTGATTTTCTCATTCGCCTCATCCATCTTGATGCAAAAGGCCTTGATATTTTGACTAGCCGCTATCTCTCTTGTATAGGGAGGGTGCGCATTATTTACTGCTGTCTGCTTGTGGTGAGTACACATTAATTAATCAATATGACGCTATTCTTCCGGACATGTAGCCAGCAAGTGGTGATACATCAGAGAGAGACGAGGCCAGGCGGAGGGAACAGCTTCTACCTGAGAATCTGCCCTGGGGCCAAAGATTACAGTATTCCTAGCAAGGACACTGCAGCTACAGTAATAAGAGGTGATGAGAGACGACACTTCAATGGGACGGATGAGGTCACTAGTCACACTGATGAAAGCTGATTTTAAGTGCAAATGTTTGTATACTGCATATAAGGAGCACTACCTTCGGTTGCAGGAAAGAGATTCTGTCCCTCGCTGTTGGTTTCAGCCAGTTTGCCTGTCCGCAGTAAAACTTCAGCAAAGTCTTCTTGAGGGGTGTAGTCGTATGAGGAATACACATCCTCAGACTGAAAAATTCATAGAGGACAAGGGATTTTACACTTTGATATTTGCTTAGTTTATTCTGACATTGTTTTTGCATAAAGCTTTGAAATTACACCTACAATATCTATTACATGACAGAAACCAATACCTGTCAACTGAATTGAAATTTAATGAAGGTCAATGTTATATTATATCTTATCTATAATTGGCCTAGAAGCAGCTCATACTGAATAATTTTGTTTTGTATTATTGTGATCAAATACAATGTACAATCAAAGGCTCAGGTTTAAGTTTTTCTGAGTAAGAAAAAAAAAATGTACTTTTACTTCATAAAAATCTATTTACTTTATCAAAAATGCCGTAAAAAGGGCAATATAAATATTGTTGAATATTGAAATATCAATTGATTGATTGATTAAAATATATTTTAAAATGCATTAATAAAATGTATTGATTTGGTAATACAGAAACATTTATATTGTGATCGTTAATAAAATTAATTGTGGAAAATATATTACATAGAAATGTACATGTTAAATATATATATAATATACATATTTTTCACAATTCTTTGAGTGGTAAAGGGAAACAAAACCTGAATTTATTATTTAAATCTTTTTCTTTTCTTTTTTTATTGCATAAATTAAATTTACTGACCCCAAACATTTGAATGTTAAAGTATGTAATTTTTGAGGGAAAGGAAATGTGTTAAATATTATATAATCATATGACTTACTAAAAAAAAAAAAGAAGAAGAAAAACCCCCCTGCTTTTAAGTAAAGATACGGTAAATAAATAAATAAAATATACAAAAAAAATTAAAAAAGGAACTATTGTACATAAATCAACAATAAATCAATATCATACAAATATGTTCAGTGTTATTCACTGAAACTCCTGACATCCCTAATTTGAAGTTTGAAAGCTTACAGTAAGATTACTTAAGTATATTACTCAAAATGTCTCCATTTGTGCCTCACTGAAGAAAGTCCACATGAAGGTAATTAAATGATTACAAAATATCTTTAGTTCTGAGTGTTCATTAAACCAGAACAGATTAAACAGCATATTTACATTATTATAGCAAAGATTTTGTCAAAACATGGGAATAACAGAGAGAAAAACCCAAACAGAAAACAAAACCAGAAGGAAGGAAATACAGTGAAATTCACCATATTATTATTGTATGGATCATCGAACAGCTCCTCGTAGAAAGGACTGCACCCTTGCCTCTCCAGGTCGGCGTTCTGATTGGCCAAACCAGTACGGTTTCTTTCCCCGGCTTGTCCCTGAGAGGAGATAAACGTTCATTAAACATTCATAGAATATTCATAAAACATTCACAGACACGCATGCAGGAGCCATTAATGTTTCAGCCGCACTCGTAAACGTTCATAAGTCGCCAGAGCCTTCTGCCAAGGACAGGAGGAAGCTGTTGATTCTGGCCTTGAGAGACTGTCACCATGGAAGGCCATTAGAAATGCACAAGCTTCAGCTTGTCATCGACCATTTCACAGAAAGGACCTGGGCGAATCTCACAGATGGAGGACGCAGAAACAGGAACTCAAAAAACAAACCGCTTCCCAAAGAGACACGCAGACGTCGGTCAGAGAGAAGTTTGTTCAATCATGCCAGGTTTTAATGGCCTAACAAAACCTGCCAAAAAATGTGCAGATGAGTCTTGCTGTAGAGCTCTGGCCAACCTGTTCCTGACGGTTGTGTTTTGAAGAGGAGTGATGCATAATGGAGCGAGCTGCGCGGTTACACTTCAGAGAGCGGAGAATAAAACCTTTCAGGCTGAATTTAAATGGGACTTACGTGCAGTGGGCGCAGTAAGCTGAGGGACTCCCTCCACCAATGGGAGTCGCTGACGGTGGTCAGCACGGCTCTGGTGGTCATGGTGGTGTTGGTCAGGACCTCTATAGTGCGGGCTGTGGTTCTGTGCAGCAGGTCTGTGGGGTTAATTGATCCAGGAACAGCAGCTCCAGCCTGCTAGGGTCATCGAAGAAAGGTTTCACATAAGAGCTGTACTGATTAAATTACAGTGGTTATAGCTGAACTACAAGTAAACTATATATATATATATATATATATATATATATATATACAGTAGGATTCTTTCCTTCTACAGACACCTACAGAAATGTGTGCTTTACAAATAAAGGGGAATTGACTTGACAAATCAGGACCATGATGCTGTAATTGTATTTTATTTTTTATTTATTTGATTTTATTTATTTTTTTTTTTTTCATTTATAAGGATGAAATGCAGAGAACACAACCAAAACATATCACTAAATAAATTTTATATTTTTACTTACCATTAAATAAATGCAAATGGAAATTAAATTGGTTAGCATTATTTAATTTTAATTTAGTATTTAATTTAATTATTTGTCTTAGTTTACTTTTTATATTTTTTTAATAGATTTTGGTTGGATTAATGCATATAAATTAGTGCTGTCAAATGATTAATTGTAATTAATCGCATCCAAAAATATTCGTTTTCGTTTTTCTGTATATTTATTATGTATATACACACACACACACACACTTCATTTTAGTTAATACATTAACTACATTAAATAATGTTAACCAATGATGCTTTATTGTGAAGTGTTAGCATAAAAAAATATACATGTAAATACATCTAAATGTAAAATATATACTGCATGTGGGTGTCTTTATATATACACAATAAATATACAAAGCAAACACACAAAAACAAAAATGTTAATTTTGGAAGCGATTAATCAACAATGCATTCAGAATATAAATAGAGTGTATTTTGATTTTATTTTGATGTTTGATTCATTTTAAGGCTAGAACAGTCAACAAGGCTACAAATCAGACTCTGAGATCTGATCATTTAACAGGAGTTTGTGTCAGAACTGGACTTCTAAGCACAGCAAAATCAAAGTGGGGAGTCTGGACATTTATTTTACAATCATGCAAACTCGGAAAAATAGTCAGAAGTGTTGGTGTACAAGCAAGCATTTTGTGTAAATGTGATTAATAAATCATTCATCACAGACTGTAAATGTTATCATGTTGCAATTAGGTGGCAAGTATGCTAATTTACTTAAGGAAAGCATTACCCAGCGGGGAAAATACAGACACAAAGAAACTGGAGGAAATCCCAGCAGGGACAGAGATTTCCATTTAATCCTATAAAAACAAACAAAGCGCTACTATAGTCATCACATCGAGCTAAACTCGACATGCATTATAAATGAAGGTAAAGGCACAGAGACGTAAATTGACTCCTGAGCGAGAAAGCTCTCCACCATCAGTGGAGCAAACCACCATCACCTCGTTGTAGCAACATGACAAAAACTAAAAGGAATGCACGCATTTACATGTTACCATAATGAGAGGTGAACTTCTCAAAAATGTGTGTACAAACTCAAACCATGTATTTGACCTCATCAATACTTCATTCAACTTAAAATGCACATTTAGCAGATAAACAAAGCACATGCATTTAGCCAAATGTATTTTTGTGTGCACGTGAATCTTTAAAGATGTCTGTGGCATCTTTTCTCGTGGTGAGGTGAAAACAGTTCTTGCTATGAGAAGAGCAGCTGAGCTCTGAAGCTATACTTATACTGTATGAAAAAAGCTGAGAAAGTATGTTATTGAAGCACTGAACTCAAGAGTTCAGTCAAAGGCTGTGGTTTACAACCCACTATAATGTAATGATCCAGGAGAAGATTTTACTATTTTATATCCATGAATGAAGCATTAGTGCTTAAGTAAAAATGTATAACGAAAGCTTACAGACAGCATGAAGCCCAACTGAACCCTTTTTACGTTTTTATTGCAGTTTTGAGGTCCCATTGTATATCATGTATCTGTGCATGTTATTAGAAACTGTATATATATATCTATCGCATCCAGTTTTTACATAAATATATACTCGCATGATTGTGTATTTAAATATACATAATAGAAATTGAAATTTTTCATATATATAAATATATACAATATATATTATGCACACATATATTATACACTCATATTATGCATTATATTGCGATTTGACAGCACTAATATATATATATTAATTTTGTTATTTCGTGTTTTTTTTCAGTAGATCACACTGAATTCATTAGTCACATCATTAAACTATTAAAATGACCATTAAAAACCCAAAAATGTTAACATAGAAGCAAAATTCAATCGAATATTTTGTGCACACACTGGCTTTTAAGAAAAAAAGTAACAAAACGGTCAAAAAAAAAAAAAAACCCTCTTCAAAGTGTCACAATAAATAAAGACCTACGATGTGATGTATGCAGAAGCACTGTTCTTTACCTCAGACATTTCGCTGCCCGTTCTCCGGGCTTGAGATGGATCAATCTTGTAATTTACAGCCTGGTACAGAACCTAAGACAAGAGAGGAGAGCGAAGCATTGACTTTCTAATTCCTGCCCTTCAGCACAATACCTTTTTTCACTTCAATTTTCTTTGCTCTTAAATGTTTAATCGTTCTGGCAGTATTTATACTTGGCAGGGCAGTAAAACTTTAAATTACTATTCCATTCCTCAGTACATTTCCTTTTGAGTGTTTCAATGTGCCGACTATCTCTGTATACGTAAATCTACTTTAGGCCTTTCCTAAAAGGAGCCTGACACCAAAGCAGTCAACACAGAGGAAGATAGAGGCGACTTGAGCTGGAAAGAGTGCTTACGGGGTAATAGTGTGTGTGTGTGTGTGTGTGTCGGAGGCGATTGCTAAAACTTAAAAGCTCTGTTTTAAGTCTGTCTATGCATACTGCGTCCAACAAAGCATATGCTACACAGAAACTAGAGAAGAAAGGAGCAGGAAACTTGGCATGTTTCTATAGAATAACTATCCTAAAACATCCCAGCTATAAATATACTTTATTAGGTTTCCTGGAGTTTAAATTATGACTGCAATGAAGATCATGTGTTAGCTCTTACCTTGAAGTATCAATTACTAGTTATTACTTACAGGAAATATTACATGTAGACCTACATACAAAACATTATGTAGACACTAGAAATCATCTCTCTCTCCCTCTCCCTCTCTACAAGTATAAAATAGTTAGAGGGACAATATATCTACTTGGACAAAAAGGCACCTGTGTCTGAAGGGAACTGGAAGCTGTTAACAGATTCTGGATGCTGCTGGGAGGAGAGTGTGTGAGCGCGAACGCCATCAGCTCCTGACGAGCAGAAAGTTGCGAGTACGTCTCACACTGACCCAGCTGAGCGCACACATCCCAACCATCACTATAGCCTAAAATGAGAAGAGAAAAAGGAAAATTTATGGAAAGCACAGTCATATACAGAAGATATGAGATTTCAAACTGACTTTGAAGGAGAAGGCCAGGCATTTCTTCTGTTTGCAAAATTTACAAAAAAGGTCATAGTGAGCACTTAGCAATCAATGTTTTCCTGGGCCTGAGTGCTGCTCAGATCTGTCTTTTACATTTCAATACAATTTATGAATATTTCATTGCAATTTGAATTTTTATTAAAAAGAAAGAGAATCAAAATAAAATAATGTAGCTGCTGTGCAGGTGTTTTTCAACTAGAAAATGAAAGCCTGTCAATCAAAACCAAAATCAACAGTTTTAAAAGTCTATAATTGGACAGACGAAATGATGGAAGTATAGATAAAATAGAAAGGACAAGAAGTGATAGAAAGACTGACAGATGGATAGAACAACGGATATATAGAACAATGGAACTATCAATATAAAAATGCAGAATGACAGACAAACAGAAAAAATAATGACAGAGATAGAGAGACTGACGGATAGAATGACAAATAGACTGATAGATTGATAGTATAATAGAAACAACAAATGATGGATAGATAGATATAATGATAAATAGAACTATAAACTGATAGAACTATAGATAGATAAAACAATAGAATGATAGACAGAATGTTAAAATTCTAGAATGATCGATAGAATGATAGAACGATAGATACAGTAGAACGACAGATAGATAGATAGAACGATAGAACAATAGATAGAACGAACGAAAGAAAAACAGCAAACCCCACAATCCTCTGCTTCAGAATCAGCCACCGAAGCACTGCCCTTTTAGCTATAGCATACTTTGAAGATTCTGTTGCAGTTCTATTCTTGTTTTTCCATTCGTGGCTCTTATTGCCTCATGTATTCAGTAAATCTTTCTAATCTCCAGCACTCTCCCTCTCTTCCTCATTCTACACGAGTGACTGAATAATTACACAGGGAAGCAGGAGAGAGGCTAAACCATTTTCCACACTGATGTTAGCGAGGCTGTGAGACTGCTGCCGATAGCAATCAGAGATTAGCACATCTTCTGTTCTCAAGCCTGCATTAATCTACCCCAGCCCGAAGCATACACACACACACACACACACATAAACGCAACACCAGTCTCTTTCCAATATCTGATGGCGCATTGACTGAACGGCACCAGACAAGCGCACACACATAAAACACCTTTGAGCTCTGACTACAGATGCATCTGACTGGAATGATAAAGATGGTCCTGCTGATCACACTCACAACAGTTTGTTATTCAAACTTCACTTAGGTAAACACCAAAAGTCTGCGAGTGGATTCTGATGCTGTAGGGATGATATCTCTCTCAATTATTAATTCCCATGTTTTTGTAATGATTAGTGGATAATGGTTTAAATCAGACTGCACTCACACAGAGCAACTTCTAACCAAACTAGCATATAAACGTCTGCAGAGTACCCTGCAGACTCTTTTGAAGATGGTTTTATTACAACAGAAACACTTTATTAATAAGCTATTTTGGTGAATCTTCTTCATTTTCATTTGTTATTATTTTGTTTGCACACACTACAGTTCAAAAGTTTAGCGTGCTAAGGTTGTTTTAAGGTTTTGACTCTTATGCTCATCAAGGCTGCATTTATGTAATCAAAAATACAGTAAAAATAGCATTGTAAAATATTATTGCATTTTATAATTACTGTATTTTATTTTTCACGTTATTTTCAAATATAATGTATTTCTTTACTCCAGTCAATAGTGTCACATAATCCTTCAGAAATTATTTTGAACAGTAACCTTTTGAACAGTAGCATATATTTATTTATAATTACATTTTAAAAACAAACTTTTTTGTCTGCTGACAAATGTTCTAGAATTTAAAAGAATTCTAGCTTCTAAATTTGTTTATGCTATATTTTCTTTTATAATAAATATCATCATTTACACAGAAACCATAGTAATACGGATCATGAATGGTTTTATGTGTGGTTAGTCGTCCTTTCCTGATCTCACTGCTCTCTCTCCTCTCCAATCACTTCCTGTCATTGCTTCAACCGTCCTATTAATAATAAATGCAACAAGGGCAGAAATATATTACCTTTACTATGCAATAACCATGGCAAAAGATGTGAAATAGATTGAATAGACTCTGTATAAAAAAATTCTAATAATAATACTGTAATAATAATAATTTTTCGTTCTTATATAATTTCAGAGGACCTTTTTTTTTTTTTAAACTGTTAAAGATTTTAAAGAATACAAAAGTCTGATCCTCGACAATCCACAGTGCATTTCTTGGATTAAAACAAAGTAGAAAGTGAAGAGATTTAGAATCAAGCTGTGCCGGCTTACCTGCAGCCATCAGATCCTGGCAGTGGATGTAGGAGGCCTTGAAGTCCTGACAGCGCAGAGCCTGTTCTGCCAGCAGCGTGAGCACCTGGCCCTTCCTCTTGACCTCATCATCACCTAAACCCACACCACACCGTCACACAACCATGAGATACGCATGACAGTTTTGTGAGCAAGCAGTGCACCCATAAATACAAACTTCACTGAAAACTGACTCGCTCTCACTGAAGATGTAGATGAGTTTGTTTATTCATCAAAACTGATTTGAAGGCATTACATAACTTGTTGAGAAACACATCCATAACAAAGCTCTTTTAAATTTTTTCTCCTGATACAAATGAGACAAGTTTTTTACTGGTAAAGCAATATTATGGATATCATATATCGTATTGTAAGCAATGTTTTGAAGTTAAAAATATCTTACAAACAGATTTCCCTTCACAAGACATTAATGATGAACTGGAGTTGTGTTAATTGCTTATATTATAGTGATGTTTTAATCAGCTTTTTGAACTCTCATTCTGATGGCACCCATTCACTCATTTCAAAGTTTACTCTTACACCCTTCAACCTTCTGAACACTATATTAACAAACAGGGACGTGCACAGACATTTGGAGGGGCAAGGGCTCAAGTGAATTAAGGGGCACTTCTCATAATTACGTTTTTTTACGTTTTACAATTTCTCTCCAGGAATAAAAAGGGCAGGTGTTCAAGCCCCCAGTTTGATGTCTATGCGTGCACGTGCCTGTTAACAGATACGCCATAAAACATCTCTATACTACTCAATGTTCAGTCTGATGGAAGTTTTTTTCGTTTTTTTTTCTGATAAATTCCTGGATGGCTGCTTAGATGTTGTACAAATATCACAATCTCATCTCAGAGAATGCCCTCTTACACAGCTCTGATCTCGGCCCAAAATAACAAAATAAAAAAAACACCACGAAGCCTGATGAAAACAGTGATAGGGGTTGTCTTTTTCATTAAAGTGTGTGTCTAGCATCAAAGGCCAGACAGGCAATAATAAGAGCGCAGGCAGGAGAGTGAGCGTGCGTGAACACATGCGATTCCATGGATATGATTATTCGCAAGTAAAATCAAAAGGGTTGATACTACGGGAAGTGGCCTATCTCCTTATTCCAAACTGATTTATGGGAGACATGGAAGTCTTGATATATCAGGAGTATTTATTGCCGTCCGTTTCTCCTCTCTCTTATGCCAGTGCAGATACAGGCGCGGGAGCGCTGACACACACGCACAAACAAAACAGCCCTACGGCCATTAGTCGAGGGTAAGTCAAGGTGAATACATCAAACACTAGCACGGCAAACACCCAGTCACTTCATAGAGAGCTAATCAATTCCACTATATACGACAAGAAGCGCTTCTGACGTCCTGCATACTGATCCACCTGACATCCACAGAGGAGAAGAGAGTCACCTCAATTACCCCTGCAACCAACACAAGAACTGATCGCCTCACCTATGAGAAGACGACGACTGACATTCATGCTGGCTCACAAAATAAGTGGCCAAAAGAGATTCAAAGGAATGTATAACTAATGACACTTTCCAAAAATGGGGAGAACTTGACACGTGAACTTGACACTTTTTTTAGAGGCAGCAGCAACATGCTTTCTGATGTGAGAAATAACTAGAGTTAAATAAAGTAAAGATTGAGAAAGAGAGAGAGGAGGGGAGATCGACATAAATATTATATGAGCTAAGCTTGATGATCAATATTTCTGAAGGTTAACCACCTCCTTTCACTGAACATTTGGTTAATATACGTAAATACATGTTTTTATGCACATTCTAACTGAGGTTAGGTTGTTTTGATTAAACAACTTAAACAAATACAGGTAATTTACAAAATGAAAGTTCATTGAAAGCATGTTTTTACTACATATTAAAAGTTATGGTATAGCAATACTCCAACAGTCGTAACTCCACATTTCATGTTTTAGAGATACAAAACACTTTAATCTTTGTAATCTCCTCAGATGACAATGTATATGCCTGACAAATGTTGTTGTGATTAGATTGTATGGATGTGATAACACATAATACACATAATACAGTTTTTCCCTCACCATTGTAACATGCTGCTTTTGCAAAGTTCGGCGAAAAAGTGTAATTGGTTTTTTATTTATGCCCCTATATCAAAGGTTCATCAAGTTTATCAACATGATCCAACACTTTTAGACAGCTTTTACAACTTTTCAAACTTGAAGACTTGTCACCTGACCTGAATACTGCGTGCTGATTCGTTAAAATGGACTTATCGGTTTCTGTTCAAGGGGAAGGGCGCTTACTGGTTTTTGCAGTAAAACTGAACTTGCGATGCACTGAAAGTGGACAATACCATCTATTTCGACAAAAGTGTTTAGTTTACAGATCGTGCTACATGTGGAGAATAATACCGGCAATCAGCTCATTTTTTTTAAAGTGGCGTTCACTGTTTTTTTTTCCATTAAATTCTTTGTAAATATACGTTTTGAAGAATTCTTTAAAAGCCCTAGGACCTATATTGTAACCTATTTGTGAAAAGTGTCTAATTTACACCAGGGTTGCATTGGTGTCCATTTATCCTGTAAGTGGGTCTCCTATTGGTACAACCATAAAATTGCCCCACTGCCTTTGATTACTCACTGCCATTTCCTGCATTGGAGAAAGAATAGAAAGCCAAACATTCCAAATGTGGGACAAAACAGTGCAGACCAATTATCTGCAGCCGACAACACAGCATGGGTTGTCATGTGGCCATGTACAAACATAAATTGGATATTTTCGATCCGCACATGCACCCATACAAAACTGCACAATGGATTTACTTCAGAAAGAGAGAGAGAGAGCAAAAGCTAGAGACCGAATTGTTATACTATCCCTTTGCTTCACTGAGATCATGCTGATTCATGGAACTAACTGATTGTAGATTCATGAGGTCACATTTCTGATGCGCATCTTTCTGGGCTGTCCGATGTAATATTAATCTCTAACCCCTGAGCAAAGCATACTTCAAAGAAATGTCTACTTACTCATTCAATCGCTCACTCATGCGTATTCATCTATTTATTCACCTGTAGACTCCACGCTGCTGACTTGGCAAATACAGATTAAACACACACTGGAAAGCTTACAGATTAGCGTTGAAACAGACGCTGTAATGCGCCGCCTTCTGTTGCGACTGTCTTGTCATTTTGGAACGGCATGAAAATGATTTCAAACTTTTGAGGATTGCACTGACTAACGACTAAAACAAAGCCCTGGCTGAAGCGATGCCAAGAACTGATGTGGGTATTTTTCATCGTAACTGCTGTGGCAGGCTGTCTGTGACAGTGCTGATGAATCTTCTTAGCTGGAAATACTTCCGTTCAAGCGTTTTTCTGCAATGGACATACATAAATGGACTGTTAGCCTGATGCTGAGGGAAGTTTTCGTTCGGTTTTACCTGCAACACGCAGCAGTCTGGCCAGGCTGAGGAGTAGAGTGGACTGTCTGTAGGCAGTAGGGCACTGAGAGATGCACTCCTTTATCAATGATAGACGATCCGTCCGCAGACGCACTGCAGAGACAAAGAGGAAATGAGAGAAAAGAACAAAAAGATCTATCAGAAATGGAGAGTGTGCGGACTAGAATAGCTAAAATGTCAAGCATACAATCTGGTAAATTGTGCTTAATTTCTCACATTAATTTATAATTAACCACACTGAAAAAAGATTTAACAATAAGATTTATTTTACGAGACTTAATAGAGGTCACCTCTGTTAGAATATCTGGCGAGCTCTATATTATTAGAGCTAGAGCCCAACATACACAACAGCCTGTGACAGATAAACTTTTTTATGTAAATATAAAGCATTCATTTTATTTTATTGTATTTAATTGCATTAAAGAATCTATGAAAACAGATACAGTACTCATGAAAAAGAGATTTTTCTTTTTTCTATTATTTTTTATAATAGAAAGGCATGTTGACTGGCCGATCAAGCACAGTAATATGAAGGTCAGCAAAGCACTTGGAAGTGGTAATGGCACTGTGGGCAGGTGCTAAAGTCCTGTTAGAAAAGAAAATCAGCATCTCCATAAAGCTTGTCAGGAGATGGACCAACACCAACAGACGCAACACATCACGGCACCCCAAATCATCACTGACTTCAGAAACCTCACACTGGACTTCTAGCAGCTTGGAATCTCGTGGCTCTCAGTCTTCCTCCAGACTCCAGACCTTGATTTCCAAATGAAATGCAAAATGTACTTTTATCTGAAAAGCCACCACTTTCAGCACTGATGTTCTTTGACGTACCCTCTTTATGGAGGGTGTCAGTGATTGTCTCTTGGACCACTGCTAAGTACAAATCTTCCTCATTATTGTGGTTTCAAAGAACAAGAGATACCCAGAATGTATACTGTAGGGTTGATCATCATTTGATGAAACTCAAAATGTCAATATTCTAATATTCAAAATCAAAACAAAATTACACGCAATTAATCTAGAATATATAAAAATTTCACATTCACATTTTCACAATATTACATGTCCAGCATGCATTAGCTAGCACAGAAAAAAAAAAAAAATATATATATATATATATATAAAAAAAACTAATTATGAAAAACACCAAATTCACTGCATGCATTCTCCCCACTTCCTGTCATAAGAGGCAAATACTTGTGATGTGTGGTAATTGGATGGACACAAAGCATATCTCAGCTGTCTGACTGAGCACAGTTTAAAATATTGAGCTGGAAGTGGTCTGTGCTGGAGGTCACGCTGGTCTGAAGCAGGCAGGGGGCCGAGCAGGCTGCGAGTTACAGGCCTGCAGGGGGGCAGACAGCTCCATCTTCTGAGGAGACACCGCGGGGGCAGCACCTGAACCGCACACGGACCAGCCAGCCATCAGCAGCACCTGCCAAAGCCATTAACCTGCATCCAAAAACAGCCGCGCATCTGTGTGTGTGTGGCACTAAGTGCTTTGTGTTTACTTGAACGTGAGTGTAATTGATTACAGTTTAGCTTTATCACTCAGTCTTTTACTTGTAAAGTTTAAAAGTGCAGATTTAAATGAATTGGGAGAGAAGATGGGAAATAAGCAGATAAATTAAGCAGTAAGACGAGCTTTGAGGCAGACTACAGCTCCCCATCGACTCGGGTCTATAACTTTGCCTGCTAGGAAAAAGACAGCCACGGGGTCACTCGGGGTCATGCAGGGCGAATGAGCTCAAGGAGAGTTTGCACTTGATGTATTCCGACTTCCTTCATAAGTTTAGGAAACAGTGTTGAGTTGCTCCTGGTCTTGCCTGGACTAGATAGTTCTTCAAAAGAATGCTGGGAGAAGCACACATGGGGCTAAAGAGGCCTTCTTTTTTTAGAAATGTGTACTTTTACTTCACTTTTCTCCTGATTTTGTCTCCTCACAAATGTGCTTCACAGACAACAACAGATTAACAATAGATGTCTGTCCGCTGAAAATCTCCAGATTGAATATTAACACTGGTTTTAGTGGATCTCTCTTGTATCCTCAATAGAGTATCTACTGTAGCAGAAAACTGAAAATGGAAATGTGAGAAAAGCTCTTGAGGACAGTGTCAGTGATACAATAAAAATGCAAGTTTTAATTAAGGGGCATCCACACAGGACACATTCTTGTGTTAAAACAGCTAGGCTGAGCACAACAGAACTGCTTTTTACTTGAAATGTGACTCTGAGAGGGAAACAGCAAGCCATGGTGCAACGGCTAGATATGTTAAGATCAATATCTTCAAAATCTTTATTTTACACAGAATAAAAAAGTCACTTTTTGACTATTGCTGGACGATGTTTTAAATCTGTATGCGATAATGCTCAAAAAGGATGACCCAAAAGGCATTCTTCATGCTGTAAAAAAACATTTATATTGCTGTTATTTGCTTTTTATTGCTGTATTGAAGCATAAACAAAGATGATTAAATGTTATTCTCTTTAATGTTCACCTAAAAAAAAAAGCTGTAGAAAAAGGTGCGTTGAATAGATTTTTTGACTTTACTGTATTTTTTGTAATTACAACAACAACTGCTGTTCGTTGAAATAAAGGAGAAATTTACGAGCTATTTTTGAAGAAATAGAGTAGATAAAAACTAAATTAGTTATGGGGAATGTCCTTTAAAGTCTTCTGCTCACCAAGGCTGAATGTATTTGATCAAACACGCAGTATAAACAAGTAGCAGTGAAATGTTATACAGAATCTTAAATATTAAAATGTAATCTGTACTTCTGTGAAGGCAAAATTTTATCTTCAGCAGCCAATACCCCGGTCTTTGGAGTCACAGGTTTTTTCAGAAACCATTCTAATTTACTGACTTGGTGATAAACAAACATTACTATTTACAGTGTTAAAATAGTGCTTCATATTTTTGTGGAAACACAGATTATTGTTTTTACTTGGAAAGATTTGAAATATAAACTTCTGTAAAAGTACAATGGTCTTCTTAATTTCACTTTAGTGAAAAAATATACTATACAAAGAACCCAACCTTTGAACATTGTGAATATCACCACTAGTCCGAAAAACAAATATTTTTTTTGATATATCATCCACCCCTGGTTTTGAAATTTTACATTTTCTGTTTATATGAGATTTTTTCCTCAAACCAAACAGGAAAAGCAAACACGAACAGAGCCATAAACACAAACAGGTGCATCAGGGGCCTGTTTTCCAATGGTCGATTTGATCTAGCCAATTTAGTCAGCTTGAGCACCAATCTCCTGAAGGAAATGGATGAAGAACATATTTTTGTTTGGTAGTAATAACTTAGAGCTGCATTACCTTGTAAGGGAAGAACCTTCACGCCAAACTGCTCCAATCGAGAGAGGGCGCTGATGAGATCCAACTCCTCTTGGATGAGAGAAGGACAATCTGTGATCAACAGCAGACACGACCTAACGGACACACCAAGAAAATTCAAACTACAATAATTCACAGACCAAAAACTGCTTCACTTTTTTTTAAATAAAAAAAAAACTCATTTTGTGTTCCACAGAAGAAAGAATCTCGTACTGATCTGGAATGAGGGGGATGGGTACATGATGGCAGAATTTTCCTCTTTTTTTTGATTAAACTGTTGCTTTAAAACGAAAACAGAAAAAAAGCAGCAGCCCTTCCTTCAAATGAGTTTTGATTCTTCTTATTTCTTAATTCCAGACTGAGACTCTGATGTTATGTCGCTTTCAAACTGTTATCAGAGGCTTGCAGAGGTCTGTGTCTGCTCCACATCTGTGCTGCTGTAAATGTGCTTCATAAGACAACGGGGACAGACCAAAAAACAAATAAAAGCACAGATCCCGGGCCAGCTCTGCTGTCACTTTCCAATATAGTTTGGCCAAGACAGCTGGACCTGGGGAAGCTAGCGGTGCACTTCTGAGCCCAGCCAGTAGCAACAGAGAAAGCGGAGCAAAAATAATCATTCAATTTAAGAGCTTGAGGACAAAAAAAACAACAACACCACCAAACCGCAGCAGTATTTTTCAAGTAGTTTCTACAATCTGTGAGTTTTACATGGTAGTAATTTTCAGTGACAGTGCAATCGGACCCAGAAGACTGTTTCCAGCCCCGCTTTGCATAAGATTTACTGTGGGTTGTACAACTACTGGCCAATATAAAAAAATTATACTACCCTTCAAACAGTTTAAGGAGCTTACGCAGCATTTTGCTAAGAATACTGTACACAATGTATTAATCATAGTGGTGTGGCTTTGTGATGGGGGTGAGAAACCACAAGGTTGTAGCTTTAAACTATCACTGGTGACCTTGAGTAAGGCACCTACAGAACGTGTACAGGGCATGTACTGTAATACGTAAGTGTAACATAAAAAGCTTTATTTGAAAGTGTCTGCTAATTGACTGCATACTTTTTAATGAAACTGCATTTCCCCTGGGCTAAATTATCATGCAACACACGCAGGCAAAGGCTGATAGGAAAAACCTTGGACGCAAAAAATATTTGGGGACCGAAGCCAAACATGAAATATCAACAGTTGCATCAAAAAATATTTTCATTTATTTATTGTAACAAATTTAACTAGACTCGGGGTAATATTAGTGGATGTCTAAAATCTTTAGGTGAAATTTATCACATTCCATAGATTGTGGTGAGCAGTTCTTCTCAGACACTCGCTGCAACAAAAGAGAACCTTTTAAGGTCTGCCTGAACAAAAAAAACTTTGGTGGTTTAACGCTTGGAAAATTAAGAAATTAAAACAACTAAAAATATTGGGATTGTACAGTTGCAGTGGCGGTTTTAGGCACGGGCGAACGGGGCAGTCGCCCGGGGCGGCATTTTTTCATGTCACGTGGGGGGCGGCA
>JAUCMS010000045.1:11577058-11595314 GCA_032357445.1 Enteromius radiatus
ATATTATGTAAAGAAAAACTTTTATTTTGGATGCGATTAATCGCGATTAATCATTGCCCAGCACTAAATATATATATGAGAACTATGTAATATGTCTTTGTAATAAACTGTATGTAAAATTTGATAAACTGGTAAAACAATCAGCATCATAACTCCTAAAGCCACTTTTTGTAATATCTACTCATAGTGAACATTAGAGAGTGTCTATATTGATTTCTTCCAAAAGAGCAAAGAAAATCCAGTTTTGATATGCCCTCTTTAACATTCAAACAGAGAGCGGAGAGCACAGGGATAAAAGAAAACACTGGCAAAGACACAATTCAGATACAAGAGGGGAAAGGGTAAATCTTGAGAGACTGAGAAAAACGGGTGATAAGTTAGAGAGCAAACAAGAGAAAAGAGTGAAATTAAGGCTGCAGTGACTGCGCCCTCCCAGGCCAGCCATAAATATCTGAGAGAGAGAGACTTTCATCATCCTTTCCACCGACAGAATTCTAATGGATCTAAAGGAATGTGTCTCTACGGAGCCATTACAGGCTGATCACGTCACCTGAGCTGGGATTGACACACACGCAAACAGATAGAAAGACAAAAACACTGAAATATATGCAAACAAGGTGCAGCATACAACATACATACAAACATGCTTTGTTCGAAAGGGCAAAACTCAATCTGTTTGGTTTGTCAGATTTATATCAGTTTAGCTTTTTTGTAGTCTGCACAAAAAAATTATCCCTGATGTTTATACATCAGATCCTAAAAATCTGATTTTTTCAAAGTGTGGCTCAGTCTGAACAGCCAGACTGAATTTCAAGTAGTTTCCTTTGTCATTCAGGAAGTATAGTAACATCACAGTGTGCAATATAGTTTCAAGCGGTGAAAAAATACACTCATTTCTACTCCATCTTTCCTAATATAGCAAACTAACTGACATTATCTACGTAGTGAATGGCAAATGAGCAAATGAGTGCACACTTTGGTTTTGAACAGTGTATGCATGAATGCGTAAAATGCCTCTGTTCTCTCACGTGCTGCAATGAGGGAGATGTCATGATGGACGTAAGCAGACCAAAAATTTCCAATTTTCCCATTCTCTCTCCCTAAAAATGACAGCTATTCTCAGTAGCTGCACGAGAAAGTCTCTTGACATCGCGCTGAAGCTTACATCATTACACACCAAATACTGACTAACACCAGCGGCTCTCAAAGTTTTCAGGTCAAGTACCTCCTCTGATCAAATCAAAACATCCAAGCAGCAGCGAGACACAACAATGTTCCATTCTTTTCTATTAGCTTTGATTGCTGAAAGGCTTTGAGTAACACACATAATGCTGCATTCAGATTAATATCGATAGTTCTGCAGTTCAGATAAATCATGTTGCTGTTAGATCCTTGACTAGCTCTTTGCTGATGTGTGGAAGGACCCTACCAGGAAACATACATATATCACAATAATGACATCTAGAAAGGATTACAATGTATTTCTTTGAGTTAATATGCAAATTTTGCAGTCCAATTCAAGCACATAAATAATAAATAGCCTGGTCTGGAATATGAGGTAATGTGGCCAATCTGTCTTGAAGTGTTTGAAACAGACTTGTTATGTAATTGATAAGCTAGTGTGCTCAAAATTGAGTGATGAATTCAGTGTTTCAGAGTCAAAAATGAAGTCACGAAATCAACCATTTTAAATTCAAACTAATAATATTGGTTATGAAATACTGTTTCAAATTTACAAAGCTATATTAAACTAGTAAATCGTTTAGAAATGTAGGAAAAAAAAGATTGAAAAAATAAATAATGCATGATACAAAATATTTTAAATCATATATTAGGCAATTCACAGCATTAATCTATGAAGACCATGCAAAAGGGGACAGTGTGATTTGTTTTAAAGAAATCGAAAAATATTTGTATCCAGCGAGGATGCATTAATATGAATAAATGTATGAGAATGGGACAGAAAATTCTTCTTATATTTATCATGGCTTCCACAAAAATTGTTTTCAACGCTAATAATGAAACGTTGTGCACTAAATTTGGATGTTAGAATGTGTTATATGTGTGTAAATCTGTGTAATAACATATCTGCTACACAAATAAATGCAATTCTATTTAGATCTAAATTTTGTGGATTATAAATACCACAGAAATATATTGCCAGTACTAAAACCCCTCTATGAAAAAGCATTAAGGCACTAAAGACATGACAGACTTTTTATAAAGCTGCTTTGAAACGTAAAAGGCAAAAAATAATACAAATAAATGTAACTTGACTCTTCTTACCTCAAGTGTTTCTCAAGAGTATCCACCTGGTCGTGCAAGGCTTTTGTAGAGTCTGAATCTGGTCTGAGAATGACAGAGAAGTAAACAAGATCAAAGATCAGCCATCTGAACACACACACACAGACTGTATTTATTGAAAGTCACTTCAACCTTCTATTATCTAATAACATCACTAGCTCAGTTCTTAGGTATGTCAGCAATTCTGGTTATAAGCCTTTATATTTGCTCTTTGTTATAAAACTCATTGTTTACAGCGGCCTCCATGAATACGCAATACTTGTTTTCTGTTTGATCACCGGACAAGGTCAACACACTACAATAGCGAGAGAGCAGGTTAGCAATGTCCAGTTAGCATCTGCTGGCAGATGTTGTAACAACACCATCTGGACCCAAGAAGCAATTCAAACGTAGCAGAGTATTCTGACAAAATGAAAATGTTTGCTTGCGAGAATTAAGCTGCAAATAGTAGAAGCTGAGCGCTTGCCATTGAATTGGAACAATATAATCTTTTTCTTTTTTTTGGTTTTGTATTTACAAGTGTTTTATTTTTTTTTAGCTGTGCCCCTTATGTGAACTTGAGCTGAAATCATGTGCAATTCTGCTTGAGAGTCTGGTTGCCATGGAGATGATGTCTGAATCGCAAAAAAAAAAAAAAAAGTTGCTGACAAAACTCAGACTTCTTAAGTCTAAACTAAACTTGATATGAGTGCAATATCTCCCGAGGCGCTTTTCAAGTTCCGACATTTTACTAAGATCTTTACGCGTTTTGTTGTAGTTTCAGTAATCCAATTTCCTCATTCCAAATCTGAATAGCATTCACAAACACAAACATGTCGTCTTTCTAGCATCAGCAAAAGATAACAAGATGATCTCGGGAAAAACCTTAAAGCATTGATCTCTGTACAACAATGCAGGTGTAAAAACACATTAAGGTTTTGCAAAGGTACAGACAGATTGTACTACAAAAGATTGACTGAAAGTGAAAATAGGAAAAAGCCAGATGGCAGAATGTATCAAAATAGTTTTTAGCATAACAATATCGAACCCTCCGGATAAAGCTGACACCATATTCTGCGCATTGCATTATTTTGGGTGTAAATGTGTTATTTTGTTGCCCCACGAGAGAATCATGTTAGAAAAACACCAACCCTTTGCACACTCGCTAACACTTCATTTGCAATCCAAAGACTGTAGAGAAATGTATATTTAATATCAATGTGTGGTCGAGTGACAGGCCTCTCAGTTACCAAGACATCTAAAGGCAGCAGGAGTATAATAAGGAATGCTGAGAGGTTTTGAGGGTTCACACTTTGAAGGCTGAAAGACACATGCTGTGCTAATAATGAGCTAATCAGGGGCTAACTGACAACTGTGCACACATGTACTAATTGTGTGTGTTTGACAGGGCTTTAGTGACAGCAGTGGCAGAACAAGTTTTGAAGCTGAGACGGCCAGTTTTAATGACCAGCCTCGGAACCACTTTGTATGAAGTGTTTATAATTACAGTGTACTAACATTTAAATTAATCGTTTAATACAATGCACTTATTGTGTACATGCATGCTAAGGAGGCACTCAAATTTAAAAAATACCAGCAAATAATTGCATCTGTAATTACTTCACATCTATAATTACACTGCTGACACAACCCCACAGCCAAACCTGATCATATCAAAAATCCGATCCTAAACATTACCGCTATTTCACCCCAACAGTAGAATGAGCATAAACATAATAACACTGCACCATTTTTTAAAACTTGTTTTTATCATTTTAGATCACTTTAATAATAATATTAAAAGTAACAAACTTAAAATATAAATAAATTGTATTTATTAATGCCATTTTGCCTTATATTTGTAGTTTTAAAATGTAGATATTCTTTTCTTTTATTTTTTTATTATCTTTACAATTACTCCAGCATTCAAGTATCAGAAGAGCCTTCAAAGTTAATACCAATATGCTCATTTCTTAATATTGTTGTGTGAAAAGTGTTTGAAGTGTTTAAGCATTTACTTGAAACTGAAAAACTTTGAAACATTTACATTTTCACCAGTTTAATGTTCTTTCTTGCAAAAGAAAAACTAAAATCTCAGTGAGCCCAATCTTTAAAATGGTAGTGAATAACATTTCCATAACAATTTTGAGTGGAAGTTGAATCGAAAATTGTTCTCAGTTATGTGAGCTCACCCATATCCTCTCTGTGGTAAACATTCAAGTATGTCATAGCAGAGTGCAAGCTGGTCATCTCTCTCAGAGCTGTAGATACACTTTAATGCCACGGACATAAGCTGATCCGAATCACCAATGACTTTTGGATGACACTGCAAGTAAACAAACACAAATCATTGGTAAGTTGTAAGTTATAGGCAAACCCCAGTAAAGACCTGACTTCTAAGGATCATTTCAATGCTCAAAAATGCTAGAGAGGGAGGTTTGTAAGGCCATATAACAGACTATATAACTTTGTAAATATGACCTTCAGACGGTGTTAATACAGAGCCATTTCATTGCATCTCCTCTCAGACAATAGCAACTCACGCACAGATGCACACACAAGCACACTAAAAATCATGTTAGTGTGGATTAGATTGAATTTCATTTCACACAACATTGAATGCGCGAGGCTGATTCATAGACACAAACACAAAAAGAAACCCAAACACATGTACAATCTCATACACCTGATTTCTCTCCAACCGCTTTTATTAATTTCCTGTGAGGGAAATTGATGCCTCAGATGTGTAAGCAGGTCATAAATTTTTATCATGGCCTTGTGAGACAGAGTGTACGTGTGTGTGTCTGAAGGTCTTCTGTGGCTTTGGACTCTAACTCTAATCATTTCACTGCATTCCTCTTATACGAGTGTATCTGTGCGTGTGTGACATTAAATTATTCATTTAGTAGCCGTTTTTATCGATAGCGTCTTATAAATGAGGAAAAGCACAAGCAATTTATCATGAAAGAGCAACAATATTAGTAGTGCCACACTACTGAATTTTTAATATTAATTCAGATCAGTACAGAATAATGAGACTTGTAAACATGCTTTGCGAAGCGCAAAGTGTCTTCACTGCTGCTCATAAAATAGGCCAAAAATGTTCAAACTATGTCTATTAGGAATAGGAAGTATTCATGAATATGATTTTATCATTTAAGGACAACACATGTTAACAGGACATCCTCATAACAGCATATGCAAATAATTTTGTGTTGATATATTTGCCAAATTTTATAATATATAATAAAATATACATTATAATAAATAATAAAAAAAAAAGATTTTGTTATTGTAAAACATGAAATAATGCAAATGATGATTAATAAATTGTATAATTAATTAATAAAAACTATACATACAAACACGCTTAATTAAATGTATATATAAATATATATATAAACATCTGTACGTGTATATATATATATATATATATATACGCGTGTGTGTATATACACATAATTATAATTCATTTATTATATTATAATTCATTTATAAAATATATACATATATGAAAAAAAGTATAATATTTCATTTCTTAAATATACATAAATATATATATGTGTTTGGCTTACATCTGGCTTTGAGTGCTGGAAGATTTTGAGTGGTTGTGCGAGATTATCTTTGGCGAGGGTGACCAGATATTCTCTGAGCAAAGTGGAGGCAGATCCCACATGCTGTCCTTCACATCGGTGCAGAAACGGGACCATCCACTGGAATGAATTCCTTACATATCGATCCTCACTGGACTAAAACAGAGAGAAATAACGAAATACAACAGGGTCAGTAAATGACAGCATCTTCTGTTGAGAAATACAATAAGGCAGTTTTAAACTGTTTATGTTGATCCAAACCTGTAACGTTATGACTTTCTTTCATTAAACACAAAACAAGTCATTCTGAAGCATGTACAGGTTTCTGTCTTTCTGATTTCAATAAATAAAATAGGAGTCTCGAAAAGCTTCAAAAAGAGTGTCCTTTTAAATGAAGAACTCATTCAGATCCTTTCAGAAGCGGTTTTTGTCTCCTTTTATGTTCCACAAAAAAAAAGAAAGCCTGGAATGACACACGGGTGTGTAAAAGCTGACAGAATGTTCATTTCTGATTGAGTTGAGTGTTCCCTCAGAAAACATTAAAAGTATCACTAGTAAACAGACGCCAAGATGGCGATTCACCCACTCACAGCGTTTCCCCTTACAAGCAAATGAGTATTAAATCATTTTTAATGAAAGCATTAAATCCAAACAAGCCCGCTGGATGTGCTTACTGCAGTCATAATGAGACCACCCCTGTAAACACAAATCTACACACACTCTCACAGATCTATCACTTTCACCAGTGCTCCTTTATATAAAGAGCTGCCTAAATATACACTATGTATGAGTGTTTAGTGAAGCAGAGGTGTTTAAATCAATACAAGGTGCTTACAGTATGGCTATTGACACTTCAGACAAGAATAAAACATTACACTATGTCAGTATTATACATAGACGGCGGTGAAAAATGTGAACATAATAACACATGTGTTGAAGGAGGCTGTAGACAGCAAAACAAAGAGAACAGTCTAAAAACATACATTTTTCATGAGGAGGCGGAGCTTGTCAATGTCCCTGAGCTGCTGCAGCTCCTTTAGTGTGAGACTCACGTCACATGACGTCTCGTACACCAGTGTCTCCATGGTAACCAGGTCGTCGCACAGCACCTCCAGCCCAGGAATGTTCTGCTCTTTTCCCAGACGCACCAGAGACAGAGCACAATCAACCTGTGTGGACCAATCAAAAAGCTTAAACGATCTAATAGAGACACACAATATGAATAAGAGTAAAGCACTGTCTAACACATTCAAATAATAATACTGTTTTTAGGAACTGGCGTTTCATCCTGAAAACCGTGCATTAAAATATAGTTCACACATATAGTATGTTAAATGTATACATTAATTGCTAAAGTTATATGATTAATTGTTTATTATTTACTATTAATCTCGAATTTTAGTGAAATATGCCTCTAAGGAGCCACTTAAAAAAAAAAAGTAATAATAAAATTAAAGTTTAAAAAAAGAACATTTGTGTGTGTGTGTGTATATATATATACACACACACACACACACACACATTAAATCGATTTATCAAACATTTATATATTCATATTCTTATATTTTATATTATATAAAAATATTTTTCATAAATAAACATAACATATTTGTCTTAAATATATACAATCATGTGTACACACAGCACACACACACATATATATTATGTAAACAAAAACCTTTATTTTGGATTAATCGTGATTTATCGTTTGATAGCACTTTATATATATATTATATTATATACATATCTCTATATATGTGTGTGTGTGTGTATGTACATACATACATGTATGCAAGTATATGCATACATACACAAATTACTATTTATTCACTTTTTAACACTATGACACACACTCTATTTACACTCTTTGTATAAATTAGCTCATGTGAGACTATTTATTAGGTATGATTAGGCCATAAAAAAGGTCTTTCTCAATTTAATGATGAACTAATTTCAAGCTACAAAACATTGCATTTTTTCCAAGAAATCACACAAAATGCTGCTGATGTAAAAGAAAAAGTAGAAATGCTTTAAAAGAGTGTATACAATTTAGTGAAAATCTGAATCTATGAAAACCACATCAAAACACTGACAATAAAAATGAAAAAAATGCTACAAGTAACAATCCCCTAACAGATGTGTAAAAAGTAGACCCAGTCGATGAAATCCCACCCGCCTCAGCGGCCCATCAATACAGTTCACATCATGACCTGACGATTGGTATTCCTCTGCCAGTTGACAGGCAAAGCATGGAGCCAATCAATAGTGGATGCCTGCGTAGAGGAAATGATTGCTGCTGTTTTCTCACCTGGTAGGAAACGAAACCCTTGACATTGGAGTTAACAAGAGCCAAACACCTCCGAAGCAAAGCTGCCTTCACAACACCACGATACAACAGTCCTATTACAAGCAGTGCTGCTTAACACAACACTAAATCAAGATCAAAA
The DNA here is from genome assembly GCA_032357445.1 of Enteromius radiatus. Classification (NCBI taxonomy): domain Eukaryota; kingdom Metazoa; phylum Chordata; class Actinopteri; order Cypriniformes; family Cyprinidae; genus Enteromius; species Enteromius radiatus. The sequence goes on from JAUCMS010000045.1 coordinate 11,585,382, forward strand.
GCACTACGTGTATTTGCCTTACAAACAAATGATTGCAAACAGCACACGTTCGTTTACGCAGACCTGGCTTTGGTTGAACAGAAGTATCGATCTCTACATGCACAAACATCTTGCCATCGTTCTTCCCTTCTCTAAGGACCAAACAGATAGGCAGAGCTCAGATGATCAGATTTCACACACTTTTATTACACTAGATTTCTTTCTTTTTTTTTTTTTTGTACTCTCAATCTGCTCCCAGGCGCCGCCAGGCCTCCTTCCCTCACTTCACATGTCAGACTCTCTCAGAGTAGCCCTTTCTCCTTGCTTTAACCTCTGTCCTGTCAGAGTGATGTCTCTCCTGCTCTGCAGCACTTCCTGAAACAGGCTGTGCCTACAGTTGAGTGATAGCAGTTGTCATAATGGTCATATTCTCAGAGGACAAAAAGTTTGAGGCTAATCATACAGAAATACTGAAATTCCTGGACATTTAGGCTGAAAACCAAGGCCACAAATTAGACTGTATTTGGAATAATTGCAGGTCTGATTACTACTAAAACATCTATAAGTAAATATTTAAGTAAATTTGTTAAATATATGACTTCAAACAGCGTATACTGTAAAGCGCTTATGAATACACAAAGAGCTGTCATTAAGCGAAAGAGGACAAAACTAAATCCAAGATATTTTGAAATGCATGTTAATTTTTCAATTGAATTGCTCTAAAAATCTTGCGCTTACAATTCCATTTATAATGACAAAAAAGTACTAAATCAGAAGAATAGACTTTTGGAGCACACTGTAATTGCAGCTTTTAGTAAAATAAAAAGCATTTGTGCTTTTTTAGAGCCTCTTTTGAAGCTGTTCTTTTAGAAATATATATGTATCTTTGAACAGCATTTAAAGAAAGAAAGGAAGAAAGATAAATTGACAGAAAGAAAGAATGGACGAAAGGAGATAAAGAAAGAAAGGAAGAAAAGTAAGATGGATAGAGTGAAAAAGAAAGAAAAAAGATAAACTGACAGAAAGTAAGAAAGAAACAAAGAAAAGATGGATGGAAGGAGGAAAAGAAAAAAGGAAGGAAAAAAGTAAAATAGATAAAAAGCAAGCAAGAAAGAAAGAAAGAAAAATAGAAAGACAGATAGAATGCAAGAAAGGATGGATTGAAAATCTCTGAACCCGGAAAGAAAGAAAGAAAGAAAGAAAGAAAGAAAGAAAGATGAAAAGAAATCTGTGCTTATCTCATTTCTTCCAAAGAATGGAATAAAGGACATAAAGAAAGAAAGCAAGAAAAATAGAAAGACAGATACAAAGCAAGAAAGGATGGATGGATGTAAAATCTCAGAACAGCATTAAAAGAAAGAAAGATGAGTTGACAGACAGAAAGAAAGGATGGACTGAAGACTGGAAGGAGAGAACAAAAAAAATAAAGGAAAGAAGAAAGAAACTAAGATGAATAGAAAGCAAGAAAGACAAAAAATAAAGGATGAATGGATGGAAAAGAAAGAAAGAAAGATGGATGTTAATAGGAAAAACAGCAGACAAAAAGTCTTAGAGAGAAAAAAAAAGTCAGAGAGACAGAAGTCAAGACAGAAACAAGAAAAAAGGAAGGAAAGAAAGAAAGGCAGAGAGAATGCTGGGTCTGGTCTGGTAATGATTCAGATATCTTTCCATTAAGAGGGCCACAGCAGACAGATACAGTGTTATCTAGCGCCACATTTGATCTCTCAACACTAACAGCCCTCTGGGACAGCAGTAACTGTCACTCTGGAAGGAAGCAAATCTTCTGTGAGTCAGATGTGCATCTGTATGTGTATCTGAGGAAGTTGTTTGTTTTTCAGCTGGGTAAGGTGTCAGTCAAACGAAAGTGCAAAAGAAAGCGGTGTGCTTTGATACATGTTTGAGTGTCAGCTTCTGTCAGGGTGTGCACTTGTGTACCTGGCGGGAATTGCTCTCTATGTCCTGTGCCCTGGTCAGGTACCACTCAGTCAGCAGTGTGATGGAGGGCTTAGCGCTACGAAACCTCTCTAGTTCTGCTTGTTCCTCATATAAGAAGTGACAGTCATCCACTGGGTTGGGCTCCACCACTCCTCTGAAGAAAAGAACACACACGGTCATCAGTGACAAACAGACATTTCAACCACCGCAAGAAACCAATGTGATCTCACCTGCACTCAGGAACTTCACACCAGTCCAGATCTCGGTGTCGACTCTCCTCCCAAGGAATCAAAGACAAATTACCCTTCTTATCCACACTAGAGAGAGAGATAGAGAGAGAGTAATTCACCCAAAAAGTCATCATTTACTCACCATTGGCACCACTGACATAGTATTTTTCCTCCTACTATGGAAGACAATGGTCACCAATAAAGCCTGGTTACAAACTTTCTTTACTTATTTAATATTTTTTTACTAAAATATTAGCTATTTATTATTGCTAACTAAGTACATATTAATGCCTTATTCTACATCCCTAAACCTACACTGTAAAAAATTCCTGTAGAAATTACAGTATTACTGGCAGCTGGATGGCAGTAACTTACGGTAGACTTAACTTTATGTTATTAACGGCCAACAGTTTGTTCAAAGATAAATAAAAATTAAACGTTACGGGAAAAATAACATAACATAAATAAATAAAATAACAGCCTCATGCAAAGCATTTCTGGGAACCAATATCAGAACAAAACAGAAAAAGGTTCCTGGTTCCCAGAATGCTTTGCATGAGGCTGTTTTTAATAGTTTTATTCTATAAAGATACAGACTTATCATTGTTTAATGTTCATTTATCTTTGAAACTGTTGCCAATAAATTTGATAAATATAAATTTACAGTAAATTACTGACATCCAGCTGCATATAACTTTTTACAGTGTAACCAATAACTCACTAATACCTAAACATCAACCTACCCAACTAACCAACTAAGTAACTAACAAACCCATCATAGTTCTTTGTGTCCTTTTAAAGCTAATTAAAATTTTGAACACCACCACTACTAAAAAAAAGCAATTATTCTGAAGTACTAAAATAAATTTCACAACAACACTCTCAAACTAAACTGTCAGAAATAAATAGCTGATTAAGAAGTTACACTGAAGAACTATTTTAGAGATGAAAAAAGCACTAGTCATCAGAACTACAGTAATGTGTCTTTTTCAGCTGAGCGAACCCCTTAGAAGACTGAAAACATACTGGAAATGGACAAGAAAGCAAATACTGTGATTTGGAGGCAAAAATGGAACAAATAACAACCTTAAAATGCTAACAACTGGATATAATTTGTCTTGTTGGCCATTTTGAAGGCTTGGAACAGAACCAAAGAGACAAAAAAATTAGACTGTTATATTTTTTAAAGAAAATGATGATTGGTGTTTGGCAATGCCAAAAATGTGGTGGAAAATTTACAGTATTTTCCTTCATATCATGATTCACACACAGATACAAAATCACTTCAATATAAGACAACTGTTATAGAAAAAAGTTAGTCATGTGATCACAGTTCAACAGATACTGGCCTAAAACCATAAAAAAATGTAATAAATAAAATAAAATAAAGAAATTATAAATGAAATGAAAAATATACAATACACAATAAAATAAAATACAATAAAACTCTAATTAAATGTAAAATTAAAATAAAATGAAATGAAAACAAAAATAAATAAATAAAATTAAATAAAAAAAGAAAACACAAAACAGGAAAACTTGGGGAGCAATAGGTGGTCCAAAAACTAAAAATTAAAAAACATAAAACAACAAATCTTTTTAATAAAATTATAGAATCTTCACATGTAAAAAGTATTATATTAAATTAACTAGAATGTTGAATTCTTTAGAGTTGCATATATATTTATATACACATAAATATATATACAACCCTAAACCTGCTACAACAAAACAAAAGTCTAAAAGAAAACTTAATTTGGCTGTGTTTCTTTCCAGGAGAGACGGCAGATGGCGAGAGACCACTGGTACGGTGAGAGTCCTGCAGCAGCGCTGTTAGCGCTCACAGGCCGGGGAGAGAAGGAAACCGGCCTCCAGCTGCTGAGCTGTGATGGATGTTCACTGCAGAGGCGACTGACCTCCATAAGAGAGAATGGGCGGAAGGAGGGCGACCGAATCCAATCCACTAAATCTATTCTGTCACCCCCATTACTGGAACATTAGGGGGGGGAAGCTGCAAATGCCCTTACTCTGTGTGTCTCTCTCTCTTAACACACACAAACCTGTCTACTAAATCAGCGCATTCCCGTACACACACACGGAAGCGTGTATAACCACCTACCCAACAAAAACATTGCTAGATTACAATATGTACAAAACAAGCTCTCACAGAGTCCTCATCTCAGTGGAAGCGTAGGTGTATAAGCTATTGCCTGTTTCCTCTGTTTTGATACTTTTCGTGTATATATTTAGAGTGAGCAATTACATCAGTCTTTCATGTCTGAGTTCTGAGGGCGTCAAAAGAGACAGCACACTTTTGGAGTGTGTCATCGGCGAACAAGATCTGTGCAAAATCCCTAAGGAAGTCCTACCCGACGCCACAAAAGCGTTCACCGTATTAGCGCCTTCACATCTGCGAAATCTCATTTCTTCTTGCTCAGCTATGAGATGAAATGGAAATTAAAGCTAAACTGAAGTCTATTTTTAAGACGGCTGTCAAAAGACGCTGTTAAAAGTAATTATGACAAATCAGTCATGTAATACTACGGATGTTATGTACATCTGTCTGCCACTCGTGATTAATTGCTCCTTAAATACACATCAAGCTAAACTGAGTTTCTAAATGAAACCACTTTTTCCTCATTTCGGGGAAAGAACAAATGGCAATGAAAGCAGCGGCACAAAAGTAAAAGCGTTGGAATGAACTTGCCGGGCACTTAGGTTGTTACTGGTAACAGAGGGGTCAGTGATTCAATCTCGCCAACAGACTTGGGATATCTGCTGTTTGACATTTAAGACGTCTGAGCTCAAGACATGTCTGCTCTTAAATATAATGGCTCTGTTACACATTGTTCTGGTCTAAAATATCCGAGGTCTTTCGGAGTGAGCTCAGATATGTCTGTCCCGAATATGTAGTCCCTGACTTTTATCACCTACTAGCTTCAGGATATGGCTAGAAATCTTTCTTGTCAGGAACTTGCTTGTCAGGAAAAATTCTGGCTGCCAATAAATGAAACTTACTGGAAACGCAAATGAAAAACTAGAGTTAAATAAACAATAATACGCAATAAATCAATTTTACCTGGACTTTTTGGACCTAAAGGAATAGTTCACTCAAAAATAAACCCATTTACTCACTCTCATGTCATTCCAAACCTCTTTCTTTCTAATATTGAACACAACAAAAGATATTTTGAAAAACCACACAAAGTAAGGAAAGACATACAAAAGTCAAAGAGGGGCCATCCACTGTTTGATTATCAGCATTAAACTTATGTTCAACATAAGAAACAAACTCATACAGGTTTGGAATGAATTGAGGGTGAGTAAATGATTATAATTGTTATTTTTGGGTGAACCCTTTGAAACGTTTTTGCTGACATGCAATATTATATGTTGCTACTGTATGACTAACAGTAACATATGCACATAACTTATTAAACACCCCATAGGTTTGATTTATTATTAACGTAGCCATAAAGAAGGTCTTTCATCATCATTAACTGATAAATGGGGGACTTTTTTGTATGTGTCAGTTCAATCAATTCTTTTATTTTAGAGCGCATACAAGATAATACAGAAAATTAAAACATCCAGCTGACTAAATGTGTTAATGATGTTCAACTTGGAATGAGAAGTCAGATAAAATAACCATTTAATCACACGTGATGTATTAATTTTGACAATCATACACACTACCGTTCAAAGGTTGTATTCAGCAAGGATGTATTAAAGCTTTAACCAAAAAGTCAGCATATTAGAATAATTTCTGAAGGATCGTGTAACTGAAGACAGTAAAAATGTAACAGTTGGTGTGTAACATTATTTTATAACGTTATTGTGCTTTTAGGGTTAGGGTTAGGGTTTATTTTTAATCAATTCTGAAATACATGCCGCCTTTTTGAGCATAAGAGACATAAATATCTTACAGACTCTAAATATTTGAACGGCTGTGTATATATCCCTTCAGCGTTCATTTTTAGTATTTTTGGCCCAGAGCCTGCAGGTAACCTCACAGCCTGCAGTTATTTCATAATCTTAAGGTCTCAAAGACTAAAGCGCATATGGAAAAGGTGCACTGCAAAATGTCTCATTTACATAACCAACCCATTTTAAACGAGCACCTCATTCGGTCATACAGCAGACGCTACCTAATAACCTCTTTCACTGGACCCGTCATCTAAAAATGACCTTTTCCCGTTAGGCTCTTTCAAAAAGATTTATGTTGCTTTTGTTTATCCTGTTCACGGTAGATCGGCATCCTCTAATAAGTAATTCTTACCCTGCCTTAGGCAGAAGGTCGGAGTACTCGTGAGGAGAGGTGGTTTCTGGGAAATTGCAGAGAATGGCGAGCCGGTGCTGGAGCAGCTCAGAGCCATGGTAAGTGAAGAGAATATCCAACGCCTGCACGTTACTCTCCTAAGAGAGAGATGAGAGGAACAAGATTGATAGAGATAAATAATTAATAGATGATTTATGAAACAGAACTAACTACAGACAGCTTTATACTCCGCAGCAATATTTTCCACATTACAAACCCCCAGAAGCCTTTGCATCGGGCAGGTGACCATATATCAGACATCTACACTTTAAAATACTCACAGAATATGGAGGTAATCCATATTTTACGCCACACACTAGCGAGGGCGCACACACTTATCCACAAAACTGTGAAATGGTGACTATAACTCACACTGCGGGACCCTGTTACAGACGCTCACATCATGGACGGAGAACAAAGGAAGAGAGATTTACCCTTGCGTACGTTCTTGCTGACAGAACAATATTCTGATTGCGGAACTTCTTGAAAAACTCTGCATCAAATCGCTGCTCTGCTGCATGAGGTCCACCCAGAATCTCCTGAAGAAAAAGGAGGATTAGAGACCGAGAGAAAGAAATCAAAACAAACATGAGAGTTCAGAAGAGGGTCTCGCGCATATACGCCTGAGGTAAATCCTCCCAGTCCACACCGCTGACATTTATCGCCTTGACATTTACAATTACAGCCTTTAAGTCGACAGGGCCGCCATATGTATGTGTGTGCACGTGTGTGTTTAATGTCTCAGAGGTCTGGTTACATTCAGAACTATTCCCATAGAAATCAATTACAGATGAAGACACTGACAAAGGCCATCCATCACAATACGAGCAGGACATTAACTATGCAATAGGATGAAACGACGACACTCTCCTGCTGATGACTTTTAAATTGAAACAAAGCATTACGATATGAAGTCGCTCACACACTGATCATTTTATTCAGAAAATGGTGAGATGAAATCGTTAAGATGATTGAAATGAAATCTAAAATCCTAGTCACGCCATTCGCAGTGAGTTTATGGTTTAAGAATGATCAAAGTTACTTCAAACGGTGGTCTGTATTATTTTATTATCAATTTATAACTGATCAAACAAGCAATACGTGTTCTAAAATTGTTGTAATGTAGAAATAAGACGGCTGTTTTTACTGCTGTGCCTTTAAGGCTTCTATATGGAAATTACCTTGGTTATAATTGTCTAACCTTCACATACAAGCATAAATCACATCAAGGGATTGAAATAACAGCAGCTGAATACTAACTAGGTGTTGATGGGATCTGCCAAAAGTGGGTGAATTTTGAAAATTTACTGAACATAAATATTAATAATAAACTTATACGGTAGAATATGTATTTATTTTTCAAACACACATACACACACAGTATATTAGAAACACTCAGACTGGTGGGTTCATTTCTTAATTTCCAGTTAAAACATCTAAAAGCCCTTGAAGCATTATGCAGTTAGTATTTAGTTGAAAAGCAACAGTGAATACAATATTAAAACTTATTTTTAGAAAATAGATCTGTAAAGTCTTTGTGCACAGGCAGTTTTTTTATAAACAAGTAAAACAGGTGAAAGTCACCAGTACATTATAACAAAATGCAATTACATTCAAAACATATCTTATGCAGTGGTTCTCAAGTCAATTTATCTTGTTCTACAGATTTTTTTATTTTTATATTTTCTCCTGAAAAAGTCCAAAAAACTAATTAAAAAGTAATTAAGAAGTCTTTTTTATAGCGTGTGTTGCCACAGAGTTTTGAAAAGCAAACTAGAGAGATCAGACCGATAAATGCTAATTTTGGAGTATAAGGGTAGCTTAACTTCCCAAAACGGTCTATTTGGACTGGGGAAGAAGAACAAAGAAAATCCTGTTCTCCATAATATATCTTTTTTAAACACAAATTGGTTTCCATTAAAGCCAAAATACTGGAATTTTAACACTTTATTGAATACAAAAGTACAGTTTTTTGGAAAGTGTTACCTCATAAGTGGCCAATCGGTCCAGATAGCAGAGAAGCTTCAATCTACTTCTGCAGAGCTCCTTCTGCTCTAGAGTCAGTCTGGAAGAACACAAGATCAACAGGATTAAACATGCAAGCACAGTCTTATCTGGAGCTTATCAGCGTCCATCCACTTCTGAGAGCCACCGCTAATATCCATGAAAACGGTGTAATGAAATAATGCTTCACACACTCTGGGAGAGGGGTGGAGGATTTGACAGGTATGTGCGTAGAGGCTTACAGATATAATGAAAGGCATTACAAGGAAATACGGATGAATGGGACGATTTGAGATTGAAGAAAAAAAAAGTGGAACAAACAGAGGGAGAACAGTGCTGAAAGGGTAGTGAGCCATTATAAACCCAGATTAGGTCATCAAAGACAGGCTAATGTGAGGCGACCGCTGCCTGATTGCCTGGATGCCCATGCGAGCGTGTGTGTGTATCAGTCAGTGCAAGAATCCACAAAAGGCAATTACAATTTCATCTCATTCTCCCTGCATTACTGCGGAAACCTGAGCATCCTGTTGTATGCGAATGAGACACGCACAGATCATTGGACTGGGGGTGTGGGGGGGGGGGGGATATTGAACCACAGGATGTTATCTCAATGCAAACATGATAAAAGAAGATTGAAAGAATAGCCTACGCATAAACACACTCGCTCGTGGCTGCTTAGCGCACATCTATCGCCGGCCTCCACGCGCTAGAGCGATTCTATTCCACTCGTACCGACTGTAATGAAACTAAAGCAGAATTCGAATGATGTGTCAAAGGTTTATGGACGGCCTTAGTGTAGCAGAATTTTAAAAGCGCACTGAATCGGCAAGCAGCTGTCAGTTCACTTAACAACTTGTGTGATGAAGGTCATTCGGCTTTAAAAGTGTCAAAACGTAACATACACCTAACACTGACTGCTGACATTGTCAAACTTGAAAAAAAAAGAAAAATATATGTAATAAGAACTTGTATGAGTAAAAGTCAATATAAAGATTGCAAAGCAGGCTGGGTTAAAGAGGAAAAACGAAATGGGCTATTGATTTGACACAGTTTTGTAAAAAAAAAAGGTGCACTGGTTAGTAATAGCTAACATGCCTAACTAAGTAAATTCTATCCTTAATTCAAATTTACACCAATTTTCTAACACAACACGGTGGTTTTAAAATCCCAAGGTTTTAAATCACAAAAGCAGTTTTAAACACCACATCAATACTGCAATTAACAAGATGCATGTAAATATACATTAAAATCTAAGGTGCCACTGATGCAATGCGTCTTTTCATTTCAGGCAACACTGAGCCCTTCTGTCTTTTTGTAAGACAATATCCATGATTTAAAATGCAATATACAATATTTAACGCTTTTTAATTTGTAATAAAAAATAAAATGGACTTAAAGGGCCAGTTTCCCGTACAGGGATTAAGACTAGTCCTAGATTAAAATAAATGTTAAGAGCTGTATAAACTG
>JAUCMS010000045.1:11595952-11609428 GCA_032357445.1 Enteromius radiatus
TGGCAAGAAGGTTTGCTGTGTCTGTCAGTGTAGTGTCCAGAGCATGGAGGTGCTACCAGGAGACAGGCCAGTCATCAGGAGACATGGAGGAGGTCGTAGGAGGGCAACAACCCAGCAGCAGGACCGCTACCTCCGCCTTGGAGGACACAGGCTCCATGAGGGTGCCATGAGGGCCCGACATCCACAGGTCGGGTTTGTGCTTACAAACGTGACGTGACAGAGTCTGGAGACGCCATGAAGAATGTTCTTCTGCTTGCAACATCCTCCAGCATGACCGTGGGTCAGTAATGGTGTGGGGTGGAATTTCTTTGGAGGGCTGTAGAGCCCTCCATGTGCTCGCCAGAGGTAGCCTGTCTGCCATTAGGTACCGAGATGAGATCCTCAGAGCCCTTGTGAGACCATATGCCAGTGCGGTTGGCCTTGGGTTCCTCCCAATGCAAGACAATGCTAGACCTCATGTGGCTGGAGTGTGTCAGCAGTTTCTGCAAGACGAAGGCAGAATCCAATCCAATTGAGCACATCTGGGACATCATGTCTCGCTCCATCCACCAATGCCACCTCATCAGGAGCATGCCCAGGCGCTGTAGGAAGGTCATACAGGCACGTGGAGGCCACACACACTACTATTTTGACTTGTTTGACATTACATCAAAATTGGATCACCCTGTAGTATGTTTTTCCACTTTAATTTTGAGTGTGACTCCAAATCCAGACCTGCATGGGTTAATAAATTAGATTTCCATTGATTTTAGTGTGTATATTTTGTATTGTATATTGAATTTTTAAGGTTTAAAATAAGCAGCTCGCATAAGCCTGAAATGATCTCGAAAACTACTGCATGTTTGAGAGGAGTCTGTGTTGCAGCTAAATTAACTGCAGGCAGTGTCATTTTCAACTGGGAGAAAATCGCTGTGAGACTGAAGCCTGATTGACAGGCAGACATTGTTAAGGGGAATCACTATCAAAATATGCAGTGTAGCTGTGATGGAGAAAGGAGAGAGGAGCATTGAACTTTCTCTAACACACACACACACACAAAGACACACCTTCAACGAAACCCAGCGATCTGATCGATACTACCCCATTGCTATAATGGCGCCGTAGTTAAAAAGAAATTACCAGAATGATGATTGTCTTTTTTGTCGTTGCATTACCACAGCTGAACGTCAGGAGAAATTGAAGTACATGCCATTAGAGTCACTCTCTCTTTCTCAATGTTGATGTGCCTGTCTGTTTTCTCTTTCTGTCACTCTTTATCTTCCTTCTTCATCGCTTTTATCTCTTTCGCTCTCTAAAAGCTTTCGTTTCTTTATTTCCTTCCGTCTCGCTGTTACTTCTCCGGTTTTCTCTCGGTCAATCACTATTTCTCCCTCGATGGATTGAAAAGGACATCATGCATCATGCACAGAGACAGACACTCATAAACAGCCATATTAACACGCACATTAAATATGCTGACTGCATACAAACAAACAGCCTGAGGAGTAAACACATAAACACACACTCTGGTGTCAGACCGCTGGCGGAAACGTACAGTAATTAAGCGCAAATTAGATACAGTTTTGTGTGATATGCATGAAGAGCGCGCGTGTACGTGTTTAACTGAGTTACACTATGAAAAATTAGGCAATTTTGTCTGTGTGTAAACAAGTGTGTTTTGATTATTGCAGTGTTTACAGCAAATGTTAGCCAATATACGTTTTTTTGTCTATATCTTCCTCCCTATTGAGTGTGTGAGCATTCGTAATTTGTGTTCACCGAGGGCTCTTTCATTAAAGGCCTCTTGGGCAAAGCACAACAGAGGCATAAATTACCTTATGCAGATTAGAAATAAATCTATAAACGGCTTTAATTTTATCCTGCTCCTCTTCCTCTCGCTTCTCTTTATCGGTCTCCTGCTATTTCTCTCCCTTCCAATCTGTGCTGTCTCCAAGATCTCTTCCACTGAATTTAACTTCCTCATGAGCGTTATGAGAACATCTACTAGGGGTGGGTCGTGTCCAACAACCAACTAGTGCATTAGCGAGGTCGACTAATTTATCTGTATTTTTTTTTCTTTCTTTTTATCATTACATTTTAGCGGTGGTGCTTTAATTAGCACGCTGAGAGCATGCTGTGCTTTAGCTCTTGGGCAGATTGCATGGTAAAACTATTGCAGATAATTCAAAAAGTTATTACGTCAAGTTAAAAATAGTGCAGATTTTAAACATGCCATGAAATCAAATTTAGAGTTTTGTGGCTTTTAGTTCATGACTATCAGTTTTGTGACTATGTTCTAGACCAGGGGTTTTTAAACTAGGGTCTGAAAATGCCACAAAGGGTATATGGGAGCAAAAAAAGAATTTATTTTTTTGGATACATTTGGATGACTAAGTTTAATACATTTAAGTAGCCAAATAGTGGACAGAAAAATAATACCTATGTCAATATATGTTGTAATAGATAATTAGAATATACTATATAAATAAAAATAAATCTTGTAATTAATCATCTAAATAATTTTGTTTTTATTTAATACTGTGACATGCATATTCCTAATGAAAAAAATAAAGTTTTGGTATATTTATGGTAAAAAAAGGTACAAAATATCTGGAACATGACCTTTCTTAATATCCTGAAAAAAAATGTAATTTTGAGCCCTAAAATGTATTGTTGACTACAAATATATTGTGGGACTTATGACTGGTCCTTAATCCTATACACATTATATAAGATTTAAATGCAGCCTAATCGTAGAGTACTACCTCTAGACAAATGTTCATGTAACCAACCGAGTGTGTGTATGTGAGAAAGCCTACTTGCTAAAGTCGACTTTCTTGAGGAGCTCCTGTCTCTTATTGGCTTCCCTCTCTTTTCTTTGCTCCATCTCTTCCTCCATGGAAAGGAAGTCTTCGTATGGAGTATCGTCCAGATCCAAATCACCTGACAAGATGAACCTATGACAAGAGGCAACCTGGTTAACATTCAGCCAAATAGGATTTTCTGAGATCTGTGTAAGGTTGGGTCACACACCTGCCCTGGTCTTCTCCATCACCGATGGCGATCAATGCTTCAAGGTCGGTTCCTTTCAGGCCATACTGCAGGAGCTCTTTGGCTGCGTCCACGTTCTCTGGAACCCGCTCCACACACTCATGCAGGACCCATGATCTTTTCTTTATCTTACTCTGGAGGAAAAAAAAAAAAGCACAAATTTTGGTCACAAAAAAGAATACATCTTTAGGGAATCCTACACGTCAACAAAAAAAAAAAACATATATTAATAAATAAATAATAAAACAAATACATTTACAAGTTTGCATTAGAGCTAAAGAACAACTACAGTGAGGAAAATGCTTGTGATTTTTATGGGTTATTTGCATTGCAAAATGTTTTCGTTTCAAATAGTGTGGTTAAGCATCGAATTTTACCAAGTAGTCTTGAATGGAAGCAATGCTGACTGCAGATTTTCTCCACTGTCTCTGATAGACAAGATCAGAATCCAGACCATATGCTTGAGCGAGAGAGAGAGCCTCTCCATATTCCTCATTATCAATCTGTGAACACACACACACACAAATCACCAGATAAACTTCTACTGTAGGTGCTCTGTCTTTTTAATGATCAATCTAAGACTCATGGACCTGTTAATATTACAGCAATTAACTAAATCTATTAGGAGCTGAGGTATCTCACCAAGCACTGTTTTGTTACTTTGAGATTGACATCGTCATGCTGTTTCCTGTCTGTATTACCCCGCTTTCATCTACCTCTCTCACTTTTATTCCACACTTGGAAGGTTTTGTGAAGCGACTATATGTAAAAGGCTAAGCTGATGAATATTAATGAACTTGCGCGATGTTGCTAGGTACTGTTCAAGGTCTACGTAATCTTTGTAGATCATCTGCTCATGTTACGTGAATTGTTGTTCTTGTGAAAAGGCTTCACCTTTATTTATAATGTGCTACATAAGGTTAAGTTTGTTTGTTTTTTAAAATGTCAAAATATCAAAGCATTTTGGGCTATTATCAAGGCAAAAACCAACATCAAATACTTGAGGTAAACCAATATAATATATAATCTATAAATTAAAAAAAAAAAGTGGATTAACTGATTAAAAACCTTTTTCAAGTATACTAACAGAATAAAAACATTTCTCAGAGTAGTAGATATATTGCAATTCAATGAGTGGTGAAATTCCTAGTGATAAACTATATTACCTATGATTCTCCTAAAAAACCACCAACAAAAAATAGCAAATTACATCAAAAGAAGAAACTCTCAATTAAACTCTGTGAATGAAAAGAAGTCACTTTTTACTGTATATGTGACCCTGGACCACAAAACCAATCTTAAAGGAATAGGTCACCCAAAAGTGAAAATTCTATCTTTATTTACTCACCCTCAAATAGTTTCAAATCTGTATTAATTTCTTTGTTCTGCCAAACACGAAGGAAGATATTTTGAAGAAAGTTTGTAACCAGGCTGTTTAGGGTCACTATTGACTTCCATAGTATTTTTTTTCCTACTATGGAAGTCAATGGTGAACAAAAGAGCCTGGTTACAAACTGTGTGAAACTAATAAATTCATCCAGATTTGGAACTACTTGAGGGTGAGTAAATGATGACAGCCTTTCGCCTTTCAGATGATGTATAAATCTCCATTTCAAAAAATTACCCCTTATGGTTTATGACTGTGTTCAAGGGTGACATAAGAAGCTATATCAGAAGTTTATTTATTCACAGAGTTGTTTTGTAAGAAGCAGGAAAATGCTCTGTCTGCTCATTATAATTACTCTACCTTACGTTTCAGCCAAGTACGCTTGCTTGAGCGTTGTTGTTCTAGTACTCACCTTTCTCTGGTAGAGCTCCTCTGGTGTGGTGGACCTCAGGCTGACCAGACGGTAGTTCTTGATAACAGTGCGTGGCCGTTTTCGGGGAGGGGCGAAGCGCTCCATCTCAGTCACGTAATATAGGCCCTGCTTCACATATCCGAAATAACGCGCCTTTGCTGAGGACTCTTCGTCCGAATCGGAGTCATCATCTCCATCGCCCTCTTCACCCGTCACGCTGCTCTCTAGACGAGAGCGCTTATGGGCCAGCTTTACCTCACACTGAGAGGACAGAGAGAGATTGAAGGAGAGAGATTAAGAAGACTTGGTTGGCTGACTCGAGGACAATGAAAAGTTAATGGAACTTTCTGGAACAATTTTTTGACTATTTAAAAAAAATAAAAAAAATATTGAAGGATTTTGAATATCGACTTGGAGGACTAACAAGCACTGTTTCCGCAGGACACAAACACATTTTCCTGGCAGTACCTGTTTGTTTCTCTCTTTCTCACACACTGCAAAATCTATCAAACAAACTTCACACAGTCGACACTGCAGCTGTGTGCTCCATTTCCCTACGGAGGGAGGAAACCGTCAACCGAACATACAGCCAGGATAAAAACCGACATCTCTCTCATGTTCTCACTTTCCTTCTTTTCTCATCCCTCTGTACTCCCCTCCAGGTTCACATCTCTCTAGCTGTGAGAGCTTTACATCAATGGTAAGCACCAAAAAAAAAAAAAACAATGGAGGTGGAGATGGAAGAGATGAGATTTTTTTCTTATCTGAGGATGAGGGGCAGTAAAGCACTTTTATGATGATGGCCTGAAGATAGACAGAGTGTCTGAAAAACACGACTTCCTTTACAGAAGTAATTACTGTCATCAGTGGCTATGAATGAAAGACAATGTTCCGGAGGGAGAAGTGCGTTGTCACTAGGGCTTAAAACAATACATTTGTCTTAAGACAATATTATATTATTGTTTAAATGTTTGGGGTCAAAAAGTTTCTTATTCTCACTAGGGCTGCAGTTATTTGATCAAAAACACAGGAAAAACTTTTGAAAAAAGTAAAATACCCATTTTCAAAACTTTTTTTTCAGTGTCACATGATCCTTTAAAAATTATTCTAATATGTTGATTTGGTGATCAAGAAATATTTTACATTTTTAACAATGTTGACAAAAATTTTTGTAGGATCTGTGATCACTAGACAGTTAAAAAGAATATATATATATATACAAATTTCTCCCATGGAATAATTTTTATACTTGCGTGTGATTTTTTTAAATTTTCCCTCCAATATTTTTAACAATGTCAGAAAGTCATTAAAGTCACTTTTTATGCATCCTTGCTAAATAAATGTTTTAACCTTTCAAAAAGAAAAAAAAAACCTTACTGGCCACAAACTTTTAAACAAATATATTATATTAATAAATGAAAAATGTCAAAGGATTTTGAGTCCATTAGCTGGAGAGTAATCACTTTTTAGAAATCATTTAAACATGTTACTGTACAAAGAAACTGAATTAAACTAGCAAGAACAAGAAGGATCACAAAATAGAGTTTGATATTTTTGTGAAACTTAACGGCCAATTAAAACAGTATATTCATTATGTTTCTTACATTTTCTACGGTCACCAAAATCATCACAATTTTATCAATAATATGCAATACTCACTGATGAAAACTGATACACATACAGTACAAAAGACACACCTCCAAACTGAGGAAGCCCCCATCATAAGCAGAGGTGACTCGTGGTGAGGTTTCAAACCACTCGCAGGACTTGCCAAGTAAGTTTTTTAATGTGCGTGCAGAGGAGACCGTGAGGGCCCCAGAACAGCGGGCTAAAATCAAAGCAGTCTCACTCCACCAGCTCACATCTAGCAGAGACTGGTACTGCTCCTTATCTGAGAAGTGAGACAGAGAAAGAGAAAGGTGTTGAGGAAGACAAGAAATCTAAATATTTCACAGAGATTCATTCATTTAAAAGTCACCATTCCACAGCTAAACATGATAGACGATTTACAAACATCATTTTCAAAGAGGAAACGCAGAAGAAAGCACAAACCGAGGACAAG
Organism: Enteromius radiatus; assembly: GCA_032357445.1. Lineage (NCBI taxonomy): Eukaryota > Metazoa > Chordata > Actinopteri > Cypriniformes > Cyprinidae > Enteromius > Enteromius radiatus. The sequence goes on from JAUCMS010000045.1 coordinate 11,602,844, forward strand.
CAGACAGACAGGCTTTATGAAAACGTGTGATCTAAACCCACAATCAAAATGTCACTGTCTGAATTTAACGCCTCTCCACAAAGACACAAGACGCAGGGCTTTATTAAAGCATTCTTCTCCCTCCCACCGCCTCTGTCTGGACTCACTACATAATTAATAGTGCTAGGTAAGTGTAGGAGTAGATACACATCTAAAGTTGAGGGTCTGGCTACCTTTTATCTTCTTTCTCTTCTCCAGCGAAGTCTTCCATTCTGGGTTGATCTCATCAAATCCCGGCTAAACAAAAGAGAGAACAAGTAGGAGAGTGTAAAAAAAAAAAAGGAAAGCTAGGGGTGTTTTTTTTTTATTTTCTGAAGTGACATGCTGAACAGAAAGTGGTGGGCAAATCAGTGGAACATAGCAACATGACATCGGAAGTGCTAAAAGGAGAGAAGACACACAAGCACGTATATACGCAAGAACAAACAACTCATCTTATGACATATTGTTGAAAGGTGTGTTCATTTCTAGCTGTGCCGTAGAAAGTGATCTTAAAGCTGAAGTGTATCATTTTTCCATTTTCAAATATTTTCTTCTACCAAGTTTTGATTGTTAAAGTTTTACACCATGAAATGCTGAAAGTTTTTTTTTTATGATACACTTAGATGAAACTCCAGTCATATCAATTATCAAAAGCCAATTTATTCTATGTAGAGAGGGTTACCTCATGGAAACAGACATCTTGAAATCACAAGACCAATTGCATACTTATTATTTTTATCTTGGTAAATCTTTTTGGACACTTGTAAATAATCAATACTTTGTTTTTTGTGTAAAGCTACATGTAGACCACTAGGAATAAAATCTAGATATAGAGATTCTTGAACAAGGAAAAGCTTAATTGTGTCCATTGACAACTGATTGAATTGTTATTTGGCAATTGCTGCAATAATTTAGTGATTGAAAGGGCACATGTCACGCCAGTGCACATTATCAGAGAAGAGATATATCCAGAGTCAATAGGTTAATCATTGTATATTGATTGTGGGTGTGACTTTCTGATTTTCTGACCAATTACAGGCAAGCAGAGTGTTCAAGAAACCTGTTTAAAGTGGTCATATGATGCTGCTAAAAAGAACATTATTACATGTGGTGTAATGCAATGTATTTATGCGGTTCAAGGTACAAAAAACACATTATTTTCCGCATACTGCACATTTTTGTTTCATCACTAAGCCCCGCCTTCTAAAAAGCGGGTTGATTTGTGCAAATCTCATCATTCTAAAAAAAGCAAGGTGTGTTCTGTTTGGCCAGCTATCCAGTGAACAGTGATTGGCCGAATACCTCAATAATGTGGCGGAAATGTTACGCCCCTTACCATAATGTGATGCCAGTGTTATAAATACAACTTGACCTCTAGTTATGTCCTCTTTTGGAAGCACAAACAAAGTTTCACTCTCACAACGACACACAGTGTGTCCAGCAACAGTCTCAGTTGCAGCAACACTACAGTGACATTAATAGCTTCGCCATCTTTCTTCACGTAAAAATTTGGGCGGTGTTTGAAAATAAGCCCACTCTGTGACATAGAAAAGTGGGGGCGTGTTTAAACGAGCCGGACAAGTCATACATTTTATATAGAATCTCTCTTTGGTTTTGAAACTTTAATCTTTGCAACTTCAGGGATCTTTGCACTAACAGCTTGTAATTTGAAATCGCGTCATATGACTACTTTAAAACGATGGTCATGATTTTTTTCAATTACACTGATTGGAACAGTAGCGCAGAAATGCATACACTTCAGCTTTAAGTCTCTGAAATTGAGCACACACACACACACACACACACAGTGTAATTTTATTACTTGCTCCTCTTGTTTCCAGCTGCCTCTCAGTTTGAATGATGGAATATCCCAGAGACTGAGACTGCCAGAGAAGTGGATCACAGCCAGCAATGTGCCATCAGGAGACAGACTCATTCGGAACACGCCATCCTGAGTAAACATACACATTCAATTAGGCATTACACTATTTATTCAGAGTCCTTAGCAGAATGAATTTGAGCTTTGGCTTTTAGTTTTATATGCTGTCATACCGGCCCAGAGAGACAGGCATAAAAATGGCATGCATAAAAGAAACTGAGTGAGTGACACAAAAACGTCACTTGAGGTGAGTCACCTGTTCACTGTTATGCCTGGAGAAAAGTCGAAAGCTGGGCATTCGAAAGAATCCTCGCCTCTGAGACTACAAAAGAAAAGGAAATGTTGATTCATAACTTAAAGATGCATTTACATGCTAAAATATGTTTTAGTCTTACTCATTCCTGCTTAAAAACACAGGTTAAACTCATGGTATTTAATGCAACAAAGTAGCTACCAGCGGGTCACACTAGCTTAAGGTTATCAAGATGGTTTCTAAAAAAATGCTAGCTGGTAACTAATAACTAAATGGACAACTTAGAAATTTAAAAGGTAACATCTAACAGATTTAATGTAAACTATTCACATATAAAGACACATACACAGAGTGCATCAAATATAGAAGTTAGAGCATGCGTCGCATTAAAACAGACCTTTCTGGTTCTCATGCTTCATGCACACCTTTGAGCTTTTGTCATATCAACAAGCAAAGCAATCATATTTCTTCATAAGAACAAGTTTAAACCATTTGATTTTGTTTGTTTGTTTTATGTTCTTAACTCCATCCCAGCATCTATGGCTATATTCCTGGTCAGAACCAGTTCATCCATACACAAATCTGTCTACACACAAGATGGAGGGTACAATTAAAAATAATTTGCTTGATTAATATGAATTAATATAATGAAGCCGCCTTTGGTTTCTTTGGGTCTTCAAAGTTTTGGTTATCTGGATTTTCAATAGAAGGACAGAAACCTTGTTGTGACATAATTCAAAGATTAAGACAATGTTTGGAAAAAATGTTTGGAATGACCAGAGGATGAGTAAACGATGACAGAATTCGAATTTCTGGGTGAACTATCCCTTTAAAATAAAAAAATGATGCTCTGAGGAGCATGCTTTTCAGTCTTTCACAGGTCTCTGAGCAACATGTTTAAGGTGGGTGAGATAATGATGGTTTTCAAACTGAACACACACCATGATCTCTTACATGTTCAGTAAGCCACAAAATAAATAATTGAACATTAAATAAATATGAAGAATATCAAAACAGGTTCCCCTAGTTCAATCAGAAGTCACACCATCGGATCTGTAAGAAATAATAAACAGCTAGAAGCTTCAGTACTAAAGCTCTTATTAAGCCTACGATGCAGTTTCCAGAGCTCACTACATAAAATCTTTACAACATCAGAAAACCAGAAATGAGCCTGTGTTTTCAGGTTTGTGAAATTCTGTGATGTGGGAATGTACAGTATGATTGTGTATTCTGAGCAGCAGTCAGTGCAGAAGTGGCTCTACTCCCTGAAATATCTCTGTTTCTTAAGGGGTAGAGCAGCCCATACACTTACATGAACTACAGTTTTTGAACCCTTCTCATAAAATCCAATACAAAAGTTGGGGATTTGTCAGGGAGAAATGTGCTAATAGTTTTGCAGACCAAACTTACAATTTTCTTCTGGAGGGCAAAAATAAAAGCAATAACCAAAGTAATGCATAAAGACCAGAATATAATAAAGACTATAAGCTCTTTTGACCTGCAAGCACCACCCTGGTAACTACACAGACACCACAAATAGCACCACACCAACACCCCAGACATGATTTTGCAACCTGCTAACCACTCAGAATACTTTAGCAGAAACACATGAATCAATTAAGCAACACAGAGCCATTCAACCCCACTGCCATGAATATACATTTTTTTTTCACGCAAAGGTAATGAAATACAAAGTATAGTGTTATTAATATACTTTTTTAAATAAAAACAAAACAAACAAACAAAAATTACTATGCTTATGAACGCTGAAATGTATCACAGTTTGTGAACAAATGTTCAAAACTCTTTGCATAGCAACACTTGGCTTCTTTTTAGAAAAATGTTGGAGTAGGAAAAGACAAAACAATGATCAGAGACCTGATATGGCCAAGATTTTTATTTTGTTTTGTTTTTTTTTTGTGAAAGATTGCATGTCATGGATGCTGTATCATCAGTACATTAATATTCCCTTACATGTCTAAAGTCAAACTCACCGCACTGATGTCATCCTCATAACTGGTGACCTGTTTATAATGAGGTGACCCTGACAACACCCTCCACGTTGTTATCCCACAGCGGCTCGCCCTGGACACATCACTGTCTCCAGACTCACACCCTCCCACCAGCAGCAACCTGAGGAACACAGACACATCAGCAGCACGAGTCAGAGGAAAACACACACAAACACTGCATCTCAGCCCACTTATGAGGCCAAAGTAGTCCATGAGGGGCTGATGAAACAGGAAAGGGATCTGATCTGACCTACACAGGTGAGAGTCAGATACAAGCAAATGTACACACACACACACACACACACACCTCTACAAACTGTTATATATAAAGACTGCCCCCATGTGGCAGCTTAAATCCTAAATATTTTCTTCTTAAAAAAAAAAAAATCAATAAGCGCTGCCACACACAAGCCAGAGAGGATTTCAGTTCAAACATGTATAGTGAGAATAACAAATCAGAAAAGTGTTATCCAAAGATTGCCAGATGATTCTGTGTTCACTTTTAGAGAATAGCGTCCCTCTGATAGTCTCATACACACACAACAGAATCAGCTTCTAGAAGGGGTCTCACCTGTGGCCAGGATGATATATTGCTGTGGTAATGCCATTGGAATAGTGGGCGGAGAAACTGAAGGTGTGATTCTCTTGAAAAGCCTGATTGGTTCCAACACTGAGAGCGAAACAGGAACAGGAAATCAATGTATCAACATTATAATAGTCATTACTAGGCCAAATGAATAAAACCTGTGGTCCAAGAGAATAATCAGTTAAATGCATAGCTTAACAATAAAGGTTGTTCATTGCCCAGTCATGCCAACTGTTGTCCTGTCAACATTTTCACTGGTCCTAATAAAATAAAATAAAATAAAAATTTTGTTGTCAATTAAAACAAATAAATAAAATAATGACTTGCTCTGAAATAATTTTTACTGGTCTAAATAAATTTATTTAAAAATAAATAAAAATGTGCAGTTATATAATGTCATTTCATTATACACTTTAATGAAAAACAACAGCATATGGTGCAAAACATAACCTCATCAGTCTCAGTAGGCTAAATAGATGTTGCATAAGTAAAAACCAATGTTACGTTTGGCATTACATATGTTTATGATCAAAAAAGCAATAGTTTAAACAATTTACAGTTATTTTAGCATAAACAATTACAGTAAGATATGTGCACTGCATGTCCGTCTTGATTAGAATTGCAACTGAAGTTTGCATTTTTGAATGTTTTTAGAGGGCAAATACAATCTGAAGTCATTTGTTGAGTTTCATAATTTCTTAAGGACTGAGTGAAAATACGCTTTCCTAAAGAGCTTTGTGTCAGAAACGCTTTTGAAAGCATAATTTTGTCAAATGTTAGTCCAACATTTCTAAATGACTTTGAAAACTTCCTCAAAGTAATGCAACTGAAAACACTTCCATTCAACAACATGAGGGAGAGAACAAGAAAACGCTTTCTTCAGAGCATCAAAGCCTCCAGCAAAGTTTTTCAGGAGAATAAAGCAGATTTTTTTTTTCAGCCGCCATTACTCTCACAAACAGACGATGGAAACTTTAAAAACTAAAGCTGACTGATTAAACAAAGAATTACAAATTGGAAACTGCAGGCTATTTCATTAATACGCAAAGCTAAGCTTCCCCCTCACAGAGATAGTACAGAGATAAACTAAAGACGCTGGCTTTTGGGTTTAGTTGCAGAATATCTGGTCCTGCAAGAGTCAGAGGAAATTAGGTTAGAGAGGATCGGCAAGTATCTGAATCATCAGAATCTTCTCTGGTGGTCTTGTTCCAATATCCTTCAACCTTTAAGCCATGTATTACGTCACAAATACTCTGCTATCTAACATCCCATAATGCTGCTTAAACACAGTAAGAAGAATTCATGTTTTCTTATCCTGCCATATCTTCCCAAACTCTTGATGATTGGCACAAATTCTGGCTCTCATCGCAACTTTATGATTTAAATAACAGGCTAAAAAAGATAAGATAATAGCATCCATTAAGATTCAAGCTTACCATGTTGGCAAACTCTTGCCATTTTTGCCAGCAAAGTGCATCAGATGGTCATTGAAAATGCTTAAATATTAGGCTTAATGTACCGTAATATATCATTTTATGCGTTAAAAATGTCTATCTTTGCACTTTCAATCAAAATTAATATTGTTTTGGATTGGCTGCTCTACATCAGTATTTGTATTTTTATTTTTTCCTTTATTTAAACATTATTCATTTAAAATATAATTGACATTTTTGCATGCATATATATATATATATATATATATAGAGATAGATATATTGTTTGACAGCCCTAATATATATATATTATATATATATATATATATATATATATTTGGGCTGTCAAACAATGAATCGGATCCAACACAAAAGCTTTTGTTTCCATAATACATGAGTGT
>JAUCMS010000045.1:11622562-11637914 GCA_032357445.1 Enteromius radiatus
GTCCCCTCAAAATAACTCAACACACAGCCATTAATGTCTCAACTGCTGGCAACAAAAGTGAGGGGTGTACTCATTTTGTGAGATACTGTATGTATATATATATATATATATATATATATATATATAATTTTTTTTTTTTTCTGATAATAGTCAATTGACTTTGAAGTATTGACGTATCCTTTCATCATCCTACTTTAGAAACAGGAAGTGAAGTTTCTCATTTGCACGGATGTAGCTGCAAGAGGAATCGATATTCACGGTGTTCCTTACGGTAAGAATTTCTCAAAATGCATATATTTGGTGATTATTTGTGTTTTTTGTTATTTATTTTCTCTACCAAATATTATTAACTAAATCATTAGATTTGAACTATAGAAACATACATTTAATAATAGTAATAATAACATAATTATAATATAATAATAGACTTTTAAAAAATGCTAATAATTTAATAAAACATAAATAAAATGGGTTTTATTTTTTGTTTTATTTTCTGTTTGTGTTGCATAATGATCGTGATGAGGAAAAAAAACTTGTGCCAATTATTAATAGACTAGTAGAATAGTAAATGTATATAATATAATATATATTAGCCTTACCTAAAATGACTTCAAAAACACAAATAAGTGCAGTATTCTTTTCTGTTTTGCAGTGATAAATGTGACCCTACCAGATGAGAAGCAGAACTATGTTCATCGCATTGGAAGAGTCGGCAGAGCAGACAGGTAAAGGCCAGCATTTGTATTGTATCATTGGTCTGCATTTCAATTTTAATCATTCACTGATAATTTTGTTGTCATCACAGGATGGGTTTGGCTATATCACTGGTCGCTATGGAGAAAGAGAAGGTTAGCAGGAAGTAAAGCAGAACTGTTGATGTAGGAATGTAATGTGTTAGTGTGTTAATTGTGTGTCTTTGTGGGATTCGCACAGGTGTGGTACCACGTTTGTCCCAGCAGAGGGAAAGGCTGCTATAACACCAGACTCAAAGAGAACGGAGGATGTACTATTTGGTACAATGAGAAAGAGGTGAGAACACACTTAATACATTTACATCACATGAAAGAGATTTGAACTAACTTATTTGAATTGTTTCCGATTTTAGTTGTTGTCAGAAATTGAGGAACATCTGAAATGCACCATTACTCAGTGTGAACCTGACATTAAAGTACCTGTGGATGAATTTGATGGGAAAGTGACTTATGGGCAGCGCAGGACTGCAGGGGGTGAGTGTATCTCTCAGGTGTCCTGTTTGTATGCTTCCATTTATTGTATCTATTACTTATTTTTATATGTATTTCCTCTCACACACTCCAGGTGGTCTCTATAAGGGCCACGTGGATATACTGGCCCCAACCGTACAGGAACTGGCCAATCTAGAGAGAGAGGCACAAACTTCCTTCCTTCATCTTGGCTATCTACCCAACCAGCTCTTTAAAGCCTTCTAGAGCACAATTGCATGCACCAAACTGAAATAATCTCAAAGGGAGATGCTATGGGACAAGAACTAGTCGAGTTCACAACAAGTATTTAATTTTTACATTTGAGGTTTGACATGCAAAGGAAATTAGAAAATTTTGTTTTCTTCCATAAATTGAAGAAATGTAAAAAATAAAACATTTTGTTTTTCCAAAGCACTTAAGTTGCAGTCATGTAAATTAATCTGAAATAAATTCAAAGAGCAAAATGCTTGTTTTCTTAAGTTATTGTGTTTACACCATGTAAGCAGTGGCACTGCTGATTATTTCAGTTTTTGAGGAAACCGGTGAGATTTAAGATCAGTTTTATCTGCAATATATACATATGAATATATAATATGTTTATATACATGCATGCAAAGAGTAAATCAGTGGAAAATAAGTTTTTATTTAGCTAAAAATACAAATATTATGTAACAATATATTAAGTGCATTTTAATAAATTTAGAGGTTAAATTAATGTAACTAATTTTTGCATGCAATTTTTTAAATTAGTTATAAGATTTATTAGATTATGCAGAAAAGTAACAGTATTTAAACAGAAATGAAGTTATTATTATTATTATTTATATTACATTTATATAATTAAATAAAACGTAGCGTTTCATGCCTAATAGCAAATATTTTCCTTTAAATCAAATTGCGCATGCTCACTATGCTCCACTTACTCTGCAGTTCCTAATACTTACGCTAGGTGGCGGGCTTGCCCTGAGGTTGAGGCGTTCACGCTCTCATTGCCCCTGAGACGTCCATTGAACGATGCATGCCGTAAGCGCTGCACTTATTTATAGTAGAGAAAAGTCCAAAAGAGGTCAATGAGGTTAAATCGTATTAATAATCCAAACCTGCATTACTGTACTCAACCCAGCACACATGTGTTATTACAGACTCTTGTTTAAACTCAAATCACACACACCGGAGGACATCGCTCTGTAATTATACCCAAACTAACAGCAGTGCTCCTAAACAGTCCTGCATTTTAAACTAATCCACACAAGACCACACACACACCTCAACGTACATTCCTCCCCTAAATTTGATTATATAATACAGTTACTTATGGATTCATACAACAGATGGGACATCACGCAGCCTGCTAGTACTGAAACACTCAAGTTCCTGCTTGACAGGAACCCATAACATTCAACCTCTTTTTGTTGAACCGGTAACAACTTATCAGAAGTTCAATGTTTAAAGTTTCAATTTATCTTTTTTTGTCTGTTATTCACGTCTCCTTTCATGTTATGTAACTGCAGTAGCTCTGTGTATAAGTGTGTGTGCGTGTGTGTTTCCACTCCTAAGCATCTTTGGAAGTAAATGGTTTCCAGCTGCTGGTGCGTGTGTCTTATTTCCAGTGGTGAAATGGTGACACTACATACGTTTGTCTGCCTTTTCTTCACTTCCTAAACCCCGTAGACTCACACTTAACCCATTCAACATGTATCCCGATAGACTAATGACACATTTCAGACAGATAATATTGCTTTTTTCCTACGTCAGAAGAACATTTTCTTCACATAAATGGTAAAAAAGTGTGGAAAGATCAAAGATTAGATGATGCGAAAAATATAACCGGGGACCACAGCAAGATTAAAAGCAGGTCCAGATGGAATCTTTGAATCTTTTCTGCATTGAACATCTACAAAAAATATTTAAAAGGTTTTTTTTTTTAAAATAGAAATATTACATAACAATGTTCTTATTAGCCAAATATTATATAAATGAACACACATAAGGGGCAGGGCTTGTGGAATTTTGTGATTGACAGTCTCAGGCCCAGTTAACATTGTTGAGTCAAAGAGCTAAGTTCAGTCACATTCCAGGAAGCTGTTACCTGTAAAGCCTCCACCTTCCTTTACCCAGTTTTGACTGTTGTGAGGGATTTATGTTCGAGCGATGGATTACAGTAAAAAAAAAAAAAAAAAAAAAAAGGTAGGCTACAGGAAGTCCCGCCCACCTAGCCCACAGGCCATTTCCTTTGCACCTGGTAGTGAGAAATGTCCTTGTGGCAGGTAACAGAGATCAAATAAGTTCAGAGTAAGAGTGAATGCTCATTTTGCAGTACACTTTGTCTAAAGATGCTTCAACAGAAAGAAAACTGTAGCCTAGACGAAGTCCAAAGAGCGTTCTCCCACGGCCCTCCTCCTCCCTCATATTTCCCGTATCAAACACAGTGTGGTACATGTGTGAGTGATGTTTTGGTTATGCTGAACCTGAGGAAATTAGCTGCTTGAGTTACAACATGCCTTAGACGATTCAAATGTTTCTGAACCAGTGAGAGCAGATTTTCACACAGTATAGAGAGACGGGAGCAGATAAAGGACACAGGAAGTGCTATAATCTAATGGGAATTATGATTTAGCTACTGTAATCATGAGTGCCTATGACCCTCAACAGTTTCAATGGTGTTTTACTCCTGTGTGTGTGTGTGTGTTCTCTCAGACTCACCCCTGAGGCTAAAGGAAAGGTGCACTGAATCAATCTGACAGCATGAGTCACTGCTAAAGACTCATACAGAGAGCACATAAACTGTTACCAAGAGTAAAAGCTTACTAACTAAATGTTTTATTGTCTCTTCCCTTAAACGTGATATCCGTCCATCAGTGATGTTTATCTGGGATGTCGTTTAATGCATAAATATAGCAATATAAAGTTGAAGATGGCTGTAGTAGTGAGTGAACTCTCATGCTTTACACTTGCGTTATTTAAAACAGTGCTGATTGGACAGTCAGTGTAAAAAATGATGTACAAGTCATAGATTCAGCAGATTTTGTATGTTGCTATGTAATATATACGCAGAATAAATAAATATTCTGATGTACGTTTACTAAATACAACAATAAGACTCCAAAGAAAAACCTTTCCATTTATCATCACTTGATGACAGTGAGAGGAGGAAGGAGGTGGAGAGGGGAGGAGAAAGGGGTGGGAATACTCATAAATGCCGAAGTCTTGAACTATGCCCACATTAAACGAAACGGTCGGAGTTTAGTTTGTCACTAATGAATGGTTTATCTCATTTCTCTCAATCTCTCCCTCTCTCTTTTCCCTTTTCCATACCCATGGGTGACATTCACAAATTTGCTTTGATCTGCTGCCAGACAGCACAAAGCGTACACCAGGGAGAAGAGAGAAAGAAGGGACGGAGGAGAGAGGGAAAGAGGAGGAGTAGACGGATTTCAGTTACTGTAAGTCTTTAAAAACTCAGTTCCCTCAGGGATCTCTGGAAAAAAAAAAAAAACTGCGGTCCAGAGCCTGAAACTACCTGACTGAGACTTTCTTTATATGCGCCTGGTGGATCAGTCGCTCGATATAATCATAGAAAGAGTGATAGAATGCTAAAATGATACACGGATAGAAAGACAGACAGAGATGGGTAGACAGAGACAGAACAAATGAGAGAACGATAAATAGACAGACCCACAAACAGAACAGACAGAGAATGACAGATAGAAAAAGGATAGACAGGATGACAGAACAATTAATGATAGATAAAACGATTAGATAGATCGATAAGCAGACCGATAGACAGAATGACTGGATAGAATGATATAGAACGATAGATAAATAGATAGATGGCAGGATAGAAGGAGCGACAGAACAATAAATAGATAGAATGATAGACAGAATGACAGAACAATGGATAGAACGATGTATAGATTATAGAGAGCTTGTGAAATAGTTGATTTAGAACATTCCTCTGGCTCATCCGTCTGTGTCTGTGAGGGTGACCCTAAACCCAGCGTGAACTCTGACCCCTCACCCAAACCCACTCTGAGCAGTGTGACCGTCCGTCCACTCATCCGTCTAACCATCTGTCTGTTTCTGCGCTCCTGTGTCTGCTGCTCTGTCTCTTCTCAAAGAGCCACTCTCATCCATCAGCCTGAGGATTCCTTCTCGTTCTGACCCTCTGTCAATACTCCGCTCACTCTTTCACTGACCTCTCATTCATTCTCCATCGCTGCAATGCCACTGCCCCTTGTTTCACTCCACTTCAAATATAAATAGATAGAAGGGATAAGATATGCTTTACATATATAGTAAAGTATAGTAAAAGTAAAAATTATATTTTTCAAATAATTTTACAAGAAACATAAAATAATAGAAAAACATAAAAATATGTATTTTTATTTTCTTAATTTTTCTTTAATTTAATAATAATTAACTTAAAGAATTATTGAAATTATATCTTAATAAAAAATATCATTATTTTGTGCCAAAGTGTACAAAAATTGTAACAAGTAGAAAACTTAACCAGAACAAATGTGCTAGAAAGAAAAACTAAGAAAAATAATAATAAAAAAAGAAAGAAATTAATAAATCAATATGTACAGAAATTTACTGTTGAGTGCTTTAAAGAATAAATAATTGCAAAACAAAAAAGAAAAAAAGAACTTAATGAATTAATTAATCATTCAATTACATCAGTCTTTATTCAATTGTTTTTCTTGATTTGTTCCATTATTATTTTAGTATCACTAACATATTATTATATTTTTTGTTTTTTTGATTTTCCTTTTTTATAATTTCATTATTTTTTTTATTTAAATTGTTTTTATTTAAGTTTTAATTATGTTATTTTAGCAATTCAAGAAATAAATAAAATATATTTTATATAAAAGTTACTTTGGTACAATTTTTATATGGTTTTATTTAATAATAAACCTGTTTTTATACCTGGAATTGTAAAGAAAATATAGGATTTGATAGAAATGTTTAAAAATCATCATTTCAATAACATTTTAATAATATAGTATAAACAATATTTGAACTATTCCACAGTAAATTCAAATTACATCTAAAAAAAAATTTTAACAAATACACTGAAATAAAATTAAACAAAATCAATTAAAAAAAAAGTAATTAATTCATACAAAATAATATTTATTTTATTCACTTTTTTGAATGGAAAATGACAGCACAGACATACAGTTACAGTTTGTGGCCTACAAAAAATGACAATCCTGAAGAGTTTGAATGAGACGAGAGTAATAACGACAAAACTGTCATTAATGGTTGAACTGTCTCTTTAAATGCTTATTTTATATCTATAATGCGATACACAGCAAGTGAAACGAAAAGTGTAAAGGCAGATTGCACAACCCACTCAAACCCACACATGCACACCTAGACAACTCAATACGCTGTCTCTGATTTCACCCAGAACATATTGCTCCAGCGCCTCATCTGTCAGTAGTGGGATGGAGAGATGACTGGCGCCTAAATCATAGCAGCTGTGTCTGCAGCTAACGGCCCCCGTGCTCATTAACCGCAGGAGCTGGACCTGTGCGACAGCAGCCCCTATATCTTACTCACTGCCGCTAGCCGTTAGCCTTAACGATAAGATCCCCCAACGCCCACCGCTGTTACACGATACTTTCACGCACTACGCTTCTGATGGAAACTGAACGAGGAGACAGAATGGATTTAAGAGAAAGAAGTCTAGACTGAAAACGAGCACAAATTGAGTATGCTAACATTATTGTAATCTCCCTGAAAAAATTGTGCAGCTCAAGACACTTAAACAACAAAGAAGAGTCTAGGAAGCGGCTAATCAGAAACACTCTTTGCTTGTCAATCATATGGATGTTCATCAATCCTGACACTGACATATCTTTGGAGAATCAGTGACGGAAGTGAGAGAAATAGCTGAAATTGCTTACAGCACCTTTAGCTTTCAGAAGATGTTTAGAGGTCAAAGTAATTTGGTAACACTTTGGATCATGGAGCACTATTCACTAACTTGATTATTACTAGCATATTGGCTGTTTATTAGTAGTTATATAAGGCATATGGCAACAACTAAGCAGCAAATTACAAGAACTCTTAATTAATACTGAATATGTATCCTAATTTAAAGTGATAACGGTAACACTATATACAATATTATGGTTACAGCTTATTTGTATGCATATTACTAGAATTCTAGCCATTTATTAGAGCTAATTAAGCACATATTAATGATTTATTAATGAAAACCTAAACTAAACAACTACCTTAACTATTAACAAGCAGCAGATTAAGAATTTATTAAGGGAAAAGTTGTAGTTAGTTAACAAGTGTTACCTATTCTAAAGTGTTACCAGTTATTTAGTTTACTATTAGGTTAGTTTTCATGTTTTGCATGTTACTTAAACTTGTCTAAATATACATTTAAAATGTCGATTTGTCTGTTTTTGTAATACCATAGTAATTGCAAAAAAAAATTAAATAAAAATAAACATTGAAAAACATAAATACATGTTTTGAAACTGTGATAGACATGTACAAAATAAAAAGTATTAGTATAAATGAATGAATTAAAATAAATAGTTAGTCTAAGCTTTTGCTTAATATTACTGATAAAGATATATTCCACATACATTTCATTAGTGCAAATAGCAAAGTATAACAGACAAAATGTACAAAAATAAAATATGAAATGTAGCCTATATTTAAAAATCATGAACTGAATACATGAAAACAAAAAGAATGAAATAAATGAATACATTGGACTACAGCTAGATTAAGAGCCAGGTGTTGCATTACAGTAATTGATAAATTAATATTTTCCATAAATTCAAAATTAGAATAAAAAAAATAGAGATTAAATATCAAAATATAATTTATAAAATGAACATAAATAAATAAAACTTTATTTACTTTCATTACTTGAATGAAAAAAAAAAATATATATATATATATTTGCCTAAGGGTAGTAAGGGACCCATGTGTTTATAAAGTGTTAAGCTTTATAATTACTAATACATTTATACTTCTCATTAGTTTGACTTATTTTTTAAATGATTATAACATTAATCTTGGTAACAGCTGATTGACAAACACACACACACACACACACATTCCAATACACACACACATACATAATGAAACACTTCCACATGCTTCAATCTACAGTGAATGTCCGCCCATTGATTTATGTGTGCGGTAGATGAAGAATAGCCTAAATTGACGGAAGTCGCCCCCTGCAGTGATGTGTCGTTAATATGATCCTTGAGGGAAGCCATCTGACATTAGGCTTGCGTGTGTGTGTGTGTGTGTGTGAGTGCAAGACTTGAATGGTGTCAAACTACCTTTCTAAGCCCCTTCAAGTATGACAATGGTAAAATCTCTCTGCTTAATGTATTTATTTATTTATTTTTTCTGTCCTTAACTTTTTTCTGACCCTGGTTTAGGATGACATCAGTCTGGACAGTAATTAGCTTTTTCCCTGAGCATTTAGACAGACAGATAGACAGACAGACAAAAAGAATGCCCTCCAGCTAGTCAGTTACAGTAATTTACCCACATTGTCTGGTTTGTCCTGATTTGCAGATGAAACAAAGCTCAACAGCATCAGAAGACAAGCACAGGCATGCAGGTTTACAAGAGCTAAAACTTTACGCAATGTGCCAACCGTCAGAGCGAACAGGTCCTGATAAAACATGCCTCACATCCATGCAGTTTGCAAGAGAAAAAAGAATGAAAGAAACCACCTAGGTGTGAGGCACTAATACATAAGCTGTATAAAATTTCTATATATAATTATTCACTACTGTTAAAAAATGTTAAAGATACTGTGTATTGCATTTATTTGATCTAAAATACAGCAATAAAAGCAATATAGATAGATATATATGCCCTACATTAAATCCGACTCTAAACCTACCCGAAATGCAAAACTGATGTAAAAACTCTTCAAGTAACTGTGAAAATTATGCTTTACTCTGTAAATTTGTTTGAGAAGGAATAAAAGGTGTCAGAGTTTTACTGCTTCTATAGTGTTTATTTCTTTTGAAGACTGCAGTGATATGTACTTATTGGTACATTATTGGTTAAAAATAATCACTAAAAAGTGAACCAAGGTACGTTTATGCCATGAGACCAGGTAAGATTAATTGAGATTAATCGCATCCCAAAAAAAAGTTGTTGTTTACATAATATATGCAAGTATACTGTAGTGTGTATATTTATTATGTATATATAAAAACACACATACTGTATATTTTGAAAACATTTTAATGTATTTCCATGTGTATATGTATATTCATAAAATCGATATATAAATAATGAACTTAACCCATTTTTCTTAAATATGCAAACATGTGTATATGCACGATAAATATACACATTACATGCACATGTATTCTATAAACGAAAAAGTTTATTTTGGATGTGATTAATCATGTGAGAGCACTATATATTAAAATTATTCTTGAGTGTGTGTACAAGTTTAGTAAAACTTGTAAATTTGGTCCTTGAGGGGACATTATTTGAACATGATGAAAGCAGGTTATACATTTTTTTTTTTTGAAAATGTAAAAATGCAGAAAGTTCTGGGTGAGGAGTAGGTTTGGGGTTAGAACATACAGTTTGTGTAAAAAACATAGCCTAATGTAGCCTACACCTATGAAATAGTCTTCCCCAGAAGACATGCAAACCATTGGTCTCAAACTCAGTTCCTGGAGGGCCACAGGTCTGCAAAGTTTAGGTCCAGCCAGCTTCAGATCACACCTGCTTGTAAGTTTCTAGAATTAGCTGATCAGGTGTGTTTGAGTAGGGTTGGAGCGAATCTGTGCAGAGCTGCGACCCTCCAGGAACTGAGCTTGAGACCAATTATGTGAACCATTGTCTGTATTAATTTTTCAGTCAAAGTAAAATCACAAGTGAATGATTAAGAAGAAAACTGTAAATAAATAAATGAACTCGGCTGATCCAATTTTCTACATGCATGGTGGTCATGTGTGGCTGTGGGAGGAAGGAGCATTAGATAATTCCTGACATGCTACCCACATAATCCCTCTTTCTCAATCTCTCTCTCTCAATCCCTGACTCATCTTTCACATTCCTCCAGCATTCCAGCAGGATTAGCCGATGCCGCCAGTACAGACCCCATTCATGCAGAGAGAAACAAAGAGAAAGTGTGTACATGTGTGGGAGAAAGAGCAAGACTGCATTTTTTTGTAACGGAAAGGTTTTTTTCTGCCCCAAACCAATCCTCCCCTCAGACCAAACAGAACATTGTGCTGTCTGGCATACAGAGCTTCTCAAGAGAGCAACCTGTCACACGGCCGAAGAAATCAAACACTTGAAGAATGATGTTTGACTCCTGGCATCTTTGTTTTTATGTGTTCTAGATGGTGAGAGTGTTTCATAGCAAAATAACTCAATATCTCAGCATACACCTTCCCAGAAGACCCCACCACCACACACACAAAACAAACCTGTGCCTCAGTCTTCTAAGGAATTCTATGATCAGCATTGAATAATGGAGCAGGAGAAAGAGATAAAGCTGTTTATCTTAGTCAATGGTGCTGTGTGTTGAGGAACAATTCACACAGTCTTCTGATTAAATACAAGAGTGCTTTCAGATGCAGACCTCAGAAATCACACTTTTGAGAACTACATGCAAGCTGAGCATTGGTGAAAGAAAACCTGTGATCTTTCTGGTATGAGAGTGAGAAAGAGAAAGAGAAGGCATTTGAGTGCATGGGGGAAAAAAACGACAACAACAAAAAAAACTGGAAAGATGAACCGGATGACAGAAAGGGGATCATTTTCTTGAGGGTCAATCTTGGGGCAGAGTTCTCTTTGCTGATTGGTTCAGACCATTCTCAGCTGTAATGACAGAGAGAGAAATGACTTAATTGCTCTAAAATACGTTTAGGTTCAGTGAACATCATACAATAAGAATGCACTCCAGAGTCATAAAGGCATATTGCTGCTGTCTGAAATTATTTGACATCTTTATAACAAAATCAGAACATAACTATGTGTAATTGAACTTGGGTTTAAACATTTCAAATTGGTCAAATCTTTTAGTTTGAAAGCCGTCTCATGCTCACCAAGGCTGCATTTATTTGACTGAAAAATTGTGAAAAATCATTCAAATTTAAATTGACTGATTTCGATGTTAATATGTTTTAAAACGTAATTTATTTCTATGATCATAAAACTTCATTTTCAGAAGTCATTACCCTAGATTTAAGTGTCATATGATCCTTCAGAAATCATTCTAATATACTGATGATTTTGTGTTCCAACAATATTTCAATATAATTATTATCAGTTTGTGCTGCTTAATATTTTTGTGAAATAAAAATGTCAATTTAAAGTATCCTATAGTTGCACAAATGTAAAATGTATTTTTTTTATCCAGAAAAAAACACTGTATTGTGGTATCAACAATTATTTAAATATGTGTGTGTGTGTGTGTGTGTGTATACATATATATAGTATGTATATATATATATATATATATATATACATACAAAAAAAACAACCTCATTGAAAATACGTGCCTCCACATACATTTCTGCAAAACTGAAAAAATGTAAAACAGGATGAAATGAACACCAGAGGCAGTAAAACTCCCCCAACTTTAATACCTTTCCACACAAAAGTATGATTTACTAGAACATTTTTGATTAATAAAGGCTAATTTTCACACAATTACTTGATGAATGTTATGACTTCAAAACATCCTGCACGATTTGAAAACTAATACTTTCGAACGTTGTCGTCACATATAAAGCTTCATATGTACAAGTTTTCCAGTTCAGTCGGTTTACTCAGTAGCTCACGAGGTACGCCGTTGCACTCAAACCTTCAAATCCTGTGTAAAGCTGTTTGATGAAACAAATCAGCATAAGGAAGTACCTTGAGCAGCATTATAAAAAAAAACACTGCAATACATACTTGTACCACCTAAACAATTGTGCCATGGTTGCGTATTAAAGGTGTGTTTTAGCGCCACTCTCTAGACATTTCGCAGTGAAACATGCAGTGGTACATAATTACAGGGTTGCAGAAATGTATGCAGAGGCATGTATTTCCACTGAGCCTGGGTTGCAACAAAACATTGACACACAAGAAGTCATGGTATGTTCCTATTTAAATAGCTAAGTAAACATGTTTAGGTGTCTGTTCCTGAGTTTTCCTAAAGATAATCTTTCCAAATCCATCAGATCAAAATGATTAATTGCCTTGCCTTTACAGACACTCTGTCTTCTCACACAATGAACATTTTTAAACACACTTTGAGACCAGTTTTAGACGGTGCTGACAGATTTGAAGATTTCCTGATTCTGTTTCCTGGCTTTGTCAGTGTATCAGCCCTGATCCAAATGATTTTAAAGAATAAATTAAGTCATTTTCATTCTGTGCCGTTAAAAATCCAGCAATAGCTAAATCCGTTACAATCCGTTACATCAAACAGATATTGTCTTTTAAGATCCCATAGTGTTTTTATCAGAATGTGTTGTAGAAACAAGGAAACAAGACTTTTTTTTTTGTGCATGGGAGAGAGCAGGTCAAACCGGTAGCACATGTGGAAATGTTTTCATCATCACATTTAACAAGGCTGTTGGCGGAAAGGAAAGAGAGAAAGAAAGGAAGAGAGGGGGGAGAGAAAGAGAGAGAGAGTGCACAAAGCTAGTGGACAAGCTGTGCCAAAAAACACTTGCATCTAAAAAACCTCTCAGCTGTTTCCCTCCCTCTTTTCTGCAAATATAGGCATGTGTTACTGTCACAACCCTCTCACTCTCTTTCTCTCTCTTTCATCTGCCCCCTTCCATTCTTACAGACTGCTGTGTGTGTGTGTGTGTAATATCCTCACATCTGTGCCTTAGATCATATGGTGGTTCATGTCTCATGCTGCTAGCTGTAGGTCTTTACGACCCATGGAAATTACTGGAATGTCATTTTAACATCCGTGAAAATGTCGCTGTTCCTCAAAGCCACCCCAGATTATGTATCACCGGGGGTGCGAGGCAGACAGCTGTTTGTGTGTATGTGTGTGTCTTTGTGAGCACCTCAGAGCGTGTTCTCATGACCAAGGCTTGTCTCATGCATATCTGTGAGCAGCACACAATTATTTTGAAACCCACATTAACAGATTACAACATTTTTGTTTAAAATAACAACAAATTTCCCTAAAAACACTCATTTAGCAATAGATCTACTATCCCATAATTAATCTTTAACATACTATGCACATGCAAAATCAAAATGTAATTTATTGCTTGGTTGGACTAAAAAGCCTTCATGTAAACACTTCAATCAATCCAAATGAGCTCAATTTAAATTAAAATTCAGTTTAATTATTGGTACAAACCTACTGTATTGCTTTTAATGCGTGTAAAAATGACACTATGAGAGATAGACTCCCAACTTTTAATTGTGGTTTTGTCTACTGATTTTTAATTTTTTAATTTTTTTAGCTGAACAATTGGTATGATGTTAAAACAACAGTTAAATCCATTGCACATACTATACTACAGGTGTAGGTCATTCGTACAAATTCATACGAATTGGCAACTCGTACAATATGTACAAATTCCCATGAGGCTGGGTTGAAATGAACATATTGTTGACTGAAATGACTTTAAAACATTTGTGTAATGTTACATACATTGCTGTTGTAGTCGCAAGGTGTGTGAAACAGGTCTAAGAGGTCCAGGCCGGTAAGTGCTATGAGAAGCTGTTGATTTAGACATGAGTGCAAGCATAGACAACACTCTCCCAACCATGAAGACAATCAGCTGAACATCTCCTCCTCTGCTCTCATAGACACTGATAAATAGATTTGAGGTTATCTTTTTAGACAACATTATCATTCAAACACACACACTGGTGTGATGAATGAAAAGCCTGACCTTTCATGTAACACAGCAAGCAAACACTTACAGACACACCCAGAGGAAAGAGAGACCCCCTTAACATAGCATTTGTCTTTAGACAACAATGAGATATAAAGGACAGTAAATAGTCTAAACTACAAATAGAGATACAAAATCTGCACTCAAAAATCAGAATGATCTCAAAATTTGAACTAGCACCTATAGTTCAAATAATGTAACTCACTTTTTTTGAGGGGTGAGGTAAATGGATAGAAAATCTATGTTCTGTTCTGGAAAAACTGGTGGACAACAAAACGAAACCACATATCAACATGTACACATCTTACCTGTTTGACTAGCTTTTACGTTATTCTTAACATTTCAGTTGCCGTTTGAAGCCATATGTGCAATATGAGCATATATTTCTTCACATTTTTACACTTCATCATACCTCAGGTTACCTCTGAGCAATACAACATAGACAATGGCTTGACCATCTACCTTTAAAGCTACAGACATATTGATGAATCAGAGGTCGTGCGTTTAGGGGTAATGATGTTTGCATTGGGGCGACAGAGACAGCATTCCTGCACACACATACACTCACATGTAAGAAGTGTTTCCCATGGGGACTATCATATCAATTCATCTCTTAAATTGAACAGTGTTTGTACGGAAGGCATTTTTTCCCCCACATGTGTGCTAATATAATTCTAGACGGATGACGGTGTACTCTACTCATGTGTCGAGTGGAGCCAGACCTTTAGTTCCGCCTGAACATGTATGTATGATTGCAAGAGCAGGCCGAGATGGAAAAAAAAAAGCACACGCACAGACAAAAGACTCAGTCTTAAAGGGGTTTTCCATACAGTTACAGGTAACATTCACACAGACTGACAGTGGAAAAGCGAGTGAGGCTTTCTTAGTCTACTGATGTCCAAACATTTTGACAGAGATCTGGCGTAAGTTTATAGACTGTCAGTCCTCCAACCCAGGAAAGGAGGTCCTGACCATTTCATTTTATTCCTTTTAATCATTGTAAGTTACATAACATTGGCTAAAAGTGCTTCACAATGTTTAGAGTCCAAGAAGAAAACTTCGGGAGTAACATGTTTGAAACGTTTGAATGGATTCAGAAGCAAAGAGATAAAGTCACTAAAACATTATGACAAGAGAAAAATGTTTATGGTTACACTATATTTTAAAGGTGCCATAGAATGGAAAACTGAATTGACCTTGGCATGGTTGAATAATAACAGTTCAGTACATGGACAT
>JAUCMS010000045.1:11640243-11681084 GCA_032357445.1 Enteromius radiatus
GCTCAGGTAGTGCAGCTCATCCAGGATGGCACATCAATGCGAGCTGTGGCAAGAAGGTTTGCTGTGTCTGTCAGCGTGGTGTCCAGAGCATGGAGGTGCTACCAGTAGACTGGCCAGTACATCAGGAGACGTGAAGGAGGCTGTAGGAGGGCAACAACCCAGCAGCAAGTCCGCTACCTCCGCCTTTGTGCAAGGAGGAACAAGAGGAGCAATGCCAGAGCCCTGCAAAATGACTTCCAGCAGGCCAAAAATGTGCATGTGTCTTCTCAAATGGTCAGAAACAGACTCTGTTAGGGTGGTGCTTGCAGCCCAACACCGTGCAGGACGTTTGGCATTTGCCAGAGAACACCAAGATTGGCAAATTTGCCCATGGCGCCCTGTGCTCTTCACAGATGAAAGCAGGTTCACACTGAGCACATGTCACAGACGTGACAGAGTCTGGAGACGCTGTGGAGAACGTTCTGCTGCCTGCAACATCCTCCAGCATGACTGGTTTGGCAGTGGGTCAGTAATGGTGTGGGGTGGCATTTTTTTGGAGAGCCACACAGCCCTCACAGCATGGGACATCATGTCTCGCTCCATCCACCAACGCCACATTGCACCACAGTCCAGGTCTGGGAGGAGATCCCTCAGGAGACCATCCGCCACCTCATCAGGAGCATGCCCAAGTGTTGTAGGAAGGTCATACAGGGACTTGGAGGCCACACAAAATACTGAGTCTCATTTTGACTTGTTTTAAAGACATTACATCAAAGTTGCAAAGTTCCCTTTATTTTTTTGAGCAGTGTATACAAAAAATTAATAAAGCCTAATTGTGAGATTATTTAATTTATTTTTTTATTTATTATTATTTTTTAAGCATTTGGAAATACATTGATTATCTAAATTTACATTACCACATCTGTTTTGTTTTGTTGTTGTTTTGTTTTTAGTGCAGAAGAAAAACATGACATTTGAAATAAACCAAAAAAAAAAAAAAAAAAGAAACAACATTTGAGTCTGGACTTTTTAGTCTGGACAAGTCTAACAACTTCAAACTAAACAGATATACAAACCTGCAGTTAAAAGTGCCTATAAATTCTCAGTGTTTAGAACACACCGTCTAGATAAATAAACAGCACAGAGGACCGTGAGCGATGTGAAAATGACTCCCCTCCAGGTATCAGCTCCTGCTGTACAAACACAGCACACTCACGTCTTTAACATGCATCACAAACATAAAACACACACCAAATTCACAACTTCTTCATGCTATATGATCAAATCTTTTGATCTATTGATAAACTGCCAGCGAACAGCCTGATGAAGTTCCCCTCTCATTATTTGGGCAAGGTCACTTCCCACACTGACCCTTTTCACCACAGATCACCCCGTTCTAGCAGTCAGGACATGTTGAGGTAGACGTTGCCCTCCGGTGTAAGTCTTTGTGTCAGAGCGCTCAAGTGTGTTTACACTCTAAAACATTCCATCTGCTTTATTCCCTCCAGCTGGAGCTGAACCAGGATCAGTTATAAAATAAATAAATGCCCACAGTATCCAAACAGCTCACCACATCAAAACCCTGGAGGTGAGAGGTGGTGCTCCGCCTCATTTCCTCTGGAAATTCGGAGGCTTTTCTGGGAGGCAGGATTCAGGGGATTCAGGGGAAAATGGGGTCGGTGGTCGCTCATCTCTTGTCTCCTTGATCCCATTCCTGTCCTCAATCCCACATCCCGAAGGAATTCAACTAATCAAAATTCCAAAAGAGGGGGCTCGTTCCGTGGAAGTGTGTGTGCTTGGGAAGCAGTAGCGTATTCATTCGGATGCTTATGTTACACTGTGTGAAGTGATCGGAGGTGTCTGCTGGTCTGCAGCAGCAGAACTGGACATACAAAGTATTTCTCATTATCCATTGGGCTGTGACAATCACATTCTGCAAGCTTAAAGATGCCTGATTCAACATTGAGTGGTTCTTTCGAGATTCTTGCTGACTCTCTGAACACAAAACAATTCTTTTCAGACATTTTCAACTCGAAATGTATTAAATTGGAAAAATATTTTTTGTGGACTAAATGTAAACGTTTTATGTAAAATATCTTACTCAGGACAGTGCTAAATAAAAAATAACTTGCATTTTGTATGATCTTTCTTACCACATTCACTCTTCACTCACATTTTCTGCAAGGGGTTCACAAACTTTCGATAGATATGTAGATACATAGCTGTGTTGTCAATCACACACAAATGCACATTTACATTTCACGTTTTAATGAGTAGACTCATAGGTGCAACAAATTGAATTTAAATGCATAAAACAATAAACAATAAACACTAAACATTAAACTGATTCGGGCAAATGAGTCAAACTAGAAGGAATCATAAGTGCTGTATGCAAGCACACACTCACACACATCAGATCGTGTTGTATGCCATTTAATTTCCCTTCAGTGTTTCTATTCCCAGATGGACCTGTACTTGTATGTAAATCCCATTACATAATGATACGCTGTGAAAAGCTCATTACCAAAGGAGTTTGTCTCATTTGTTCAATAGGATGGCCCTATTACTGCACTCTATTAGCTAAAAACAGGTTAGGTTAGACCAGGGAGGAGTGCTAATAATTTTGAGTCTGTGTTCATGCTTTTGCCAACACTAATGAGGTCTTTCATCTGAAATTAGAGAGTTTAATCATTTTAGCTCTGGGTGCACTGAAACACTGAGGTAAAATGAAGGCTTGTGTGCGTCCAGCAGAGAATTAATCATCTCCAGAGGGAAAACTTATCCAGGAGACCGAATAGATTGCTAAATACCCAATTGTTTTTCCAGTTGCAGAATAATTGACTTGATTTTTGAAGTCTATTTGTGACGAATTGGTAAATTCTAACAAAGTCCAGATTGTCAGCGGAGGAAATGCTCAACATCAAACAATGAAAAAGTGCACATTTCCTCTTCGCTAAATTGTTCTTCCATTATACTAAAGCAAATGCACTTTTTTCCTAAAATGTTGAAAGTGTATGTGTGTGTCCTGGGCTAATTTGTTAGCTTTTTTGTTTGTGGTTCACATTAATTGCAGCGAGCCCCCTCTAGGGAGAACTGTATTCAGTGCGACTAAAACACAGAGGAAACACTGGTAGCACTCAAAAAAGTTAAATAAACAAGTTGGAGTAAAATGATTTGCAGGTGTAAGCTGGCAGACGGTATGTGTGGTAGGGCCGAGAGTCATTTTCTAAATAACGCTCTGCTTTACAACAGATCACTGTGGTGTGCTATGAACGGACAGTTATGTAATTTGCCTCAGCTGTTGCTGAAACTCATTTCAAGACGGCCAGTAAGTGAGTTTAGGGAGTACGGATCTCACTGCAGGAAAACTGGGACCTTTGGTCAGGGCGCTGTTGTCTAATTCCTTCCTTCTGTTCTCCCGCTTCACAAGTCATCTTTGAGCCTTTCAAAGAATAATTCAGGCAAACATGGAAATTTTGTCATCATTTATTCACACTCACGCTTCAAAACTGAATGACTTTCTTCTGTTTCTGACCTCTCTTTTTTATATAATGGAACTGAATGAGGACTCATTCAAACCCAAAACACCAAAAAATTATAATAATGGTCCATACGATATATGCACTATATTCCAAGTCCTTTTAAGTAATAATATCTAAAATTGTAATACAGTATCTATTCCTATTCCTATATTATGTTTTCATTATAGATATTTCTGAGAAAAAATATATGATATAAACTTCCACTTGTGAGATTTTATTTCTGATTTCTCATTCTGATTTTATTTCTCACAATTGCAAGTTTTTATCTCGCTACTCTGGATAAAAAAAAAAAAAAGAATTGGAAAAAAAATAGCAGTTTCCCTTTTTTTCAGTGGTGAAAACACTTTCCATAAAAATGAGACAATTAATACAAATTATTATATATTTTTTAAATTGCAGAACAGGTTTCATATTTGAGATCTAAACGATGATGCTGAACCAAAGTGCAGGAACAGCGCATCTGTTTATGGTTGTGTTAGGTTTGTTACTCTACCATGCTAAATACACAAGATAAGTTAACCCCATCTACCCAGAGCAAGGCGCCATGGAGACAAGCCAGATTTAGTCATCATTAGAGCGTCTAATAACCTGCCATCAACCTTCTATCAGCACCGCCTGACCCTAACTGACCTCCTGTGACCTTCTAGGCCATTTCCTGTGCCTGTGGGGACTTCTTCCTTTTGGAGGATGTGATGAGTCACAGGTTACTGGATGGAAAAAAAAGAAAACAGACGACGAACTCCGATTGGAATCGGTAATTTAGGGAAGTAGCAGTTATGGTTTGTTTGTTTGTCATGAGCATCTGCATTTGACGCAGCAAACTCTCACATTCATCAGATGCAGAGGCAGTTGTAGGGTACAGCGGTATATGAGACGTATTTAGCAACGCAGATTGTGAGTGATAGCGCATGTGAACGCTGAAAGCTTGTGTGTTCTGAAGTGAATCATAGTATTGTACTGCATCACTGCACTCCCTCAGAGCTTCACTCTGTGTGGGAGACCCAAACACAAGTTTGTGTGTGTTTCAGAGAAAGAGTTCAAGATCGGAATGGCCAGCAAATGGCTTTCATGTCACTGCAGTGAAGGTCGTGGTTTGGGAACGGGCCGTGTTTGTAATACAAAATTAGGGTTTTTAAATAAAAATAAATGAAAACAGTTAAATATATTATATTTTAAAACATTGATTACATTTTAATAATATTTCACTGCTGTATTTCACTGGGCTCGGAGTCTGTGAATTCAGTATTGTATAAAAAAACCTAGAAAAACTCTTTCTGTCCATATGTGTGTGAGAGAGACAAAGGTGTGTGTCTTTGAATAATGAGTCAGCTTTGACATGGTGTTTATTTGATTTTAAATGCAACAGCAGCTGAGATCAATACACGGGCAGACATCCATACTAACATTCGATAAGTGAATTGATCAGAAGTTAAGTGTGTGCCAAAGATCTATTAGTAATCAATCAGTACTTTAACATGGCATCCTATCATCAATATCGTTACCGAAGCTCTTCGATATGCGCAGCAGACCAGAACACGTTATTTGTATGTTGTCAAAATATTTGTATAAGAAATCTCTCACCATTACAGACTGGTGTTGATGTCCTTTATCAGACTAATCTACCTAATAATTGATTTCATTAGAAAAGACCTGATTTAGAAAACACCTGATTTAGATACTATGGATTTTTATTGAACAAAAATATCTGTATAGGATGATTAGTATTAAATACATATATAACACAAATAGGCCAACATCCTTATTTTCCATACATCAAACACATGATTAACACAAATGTGTTAAAAGTAAGTTTGTAGAGACTAGATCCTCCTAAATGAGGCAATTATGTCATAAAGTCATATTTTTGAAAAGTTGCAAGAGTGATGTTTCCCTTATGAAAATCATCATAGTTTACATCAAACAAACAAATGAAAAAAAGAACAAGAACACATGTTACTCAACAGGAGTGAGTCATTGCACCGCTGGCCCTGCTTGAAAAGACCTTCTCAAACTTGACTCTCGCCTCTGTATGGTTTGGTGCGACAGGATAATTAGAAGCTTGAGCAAATGAGCGCTTCTTTAATTCGGCTCTTACAGACAGACAGGACTGTTATCAGCCTTGTACTTATTCACCATTACATGATCCAGGCTGCTGACAGAATGGAACAGAAGTCAGTGGGATGAAGCAAACAGAGAGGCTGGTGAAATACTAAGTGTTTAAAGAGTAAGTACAGCCATGGGATTCGTATTGTACTATCTATGTCAACCGAATGTATTGGCAATGAAAACACACTCTGTGTATGTACACAATGAGAACTACCACAAATAAAATGTGCTTTTAGTGCACTGCTATCTGATGCGATCACCACCACAAGTTCAAGTAAAAAGGATCTGATTAAACAGCAAAGCTTGGCTCATGTAATGAAAGCTTTCATCAGTCCTTAACTACAGGGAACACCATCAACTCTCCATAAACCACAAACTCTTTTGACTGTGGTTCTTTCTAATAGAATCAATGCAGTGTCCCACTTTACACGGTATCTGAAAACCTGACGAGAGAATTCGGCTGGTTGTCGGATTCGGAAAATGTAAAATATCACATAAAGAGCATTGTAAACAAGAGCCAGCAACCACACGGCATGTATAGAGGATGACTTCAGCTGGAAATTTCATAGGGGTAAACATCTCAAAAACACTATACCTCATTTATGCATCATGAAAGATTGTTTTTAGACTGAGAACTGGGTTTTCAGCAAGCAGTTTTTAAAAGGAAAGTTCACACAAAAATAAAAATTCTGCCGTTAAATACTCAATTCTTGTCATTCCAAAACTAAGATGTTCTTTCATCTTCAGAACACAAATTAAGGTACTTTTTATGAAATCTGAATGCTTTCTGACCCTACATAGACAGAAATGCAACTACTACATTAAAGGCCCAGAAAGGTAGCGAGGACATTGTTAAAATAGTCCATGTGACATTGGTGGTTCAACCTTAATTTTATGAAGGTACAATAATACTTTTGCTAGCAAAGAAAACATAAACAAGGATTTCATTCAATAATTCCTTTCTATGTCAGTCTTCAGAACTTGTTCATGACAGCACCACAATTCATGCATGTGCATTCCTCTGCTTGTAAACAAAAAAATACTTCCTATGTGTCACGTGTGGTGAAGGAAGGGATAAAGGAAGCCAAAAAGCCGGTGGGCCAGGCCGACATGGCAAGGATCTGGAGGGCCAAAGCAGAGCAGATGGCCTGGCAACCAATGCGGAGATGGGGATCCGGAAGGCCACTGTGGAGCCAGAGCGACAAAGGACTGAAGTAGAGCTGGAGGGAAGGAGGAGCCTGACAGAGCCAGAGGGACGAGGCGTAGCCAGAGGAGTGGAGTCCTGAGGTCGGGGATGGTCGACGACAGATCAAGGCAGAGCCAGAGAGACGATGGAGCCCAGTGGAGCTGGTGGACTGATGGGCCATGGTGGAGAGGAGGGAACTAGGGGCCATAGTAGAGCTGACAGGTTGGAGGGCTGAGGCGGAGTCCGGGACTGGAAACTGCGATGAGGGATCTTCCAGCCGCAACGCCAATGGTGACTGGCAGACCCGTGGCGAATCCAGCACACAGATGGTGGGCTGAGGGTGAGCAGCAGGGCTGGCAGGCACCAGAGGTGGAGGAGACAGGAAAGGTTGGGAAGGTGGGTATTTTAGAGTCTCATCTGGGTTTGATTCTGGAGGGCATTCTTGAGAAACAAGTACTGGAAAGTCTCTCTGAGGCGCAGCAACTGGAAGGCCCTGTTGCTGTCCCAAATGTGCAGTTTGCTCACCCTCAGCCGTAGTGCCGGAGGCGGAGCTCCACTCCACACTCCCACTGTCCATGGCTCTCTCCACCATGGTAAACTCATTGGCCGGCTCTCGTACCTGGTCGGACGGTTGCAGCTCTGGCTCCGAGGCGATCCTCAGCTCTGTCGCTGCTTGAGGCGATGGCTCGTTGGTCACATCATTCCTTGACTCTCCGACATCGGTGGGCTTGGGCTCCACCCAGTGGTGAGATGGTGGGCTTGGCTCTGGGTCCTGAGCAGGGCTAGTGTCATCGCCCATGACATGAACAGTCACTGAAGATTTACATGACACCAGCAGCCACTCTATGTAGGCGGCGAGGCTCTCTCGAAGATCATTCCCAGAGAGCTGCACTCGGGTAGTGATGTTCAATCCCATGAAATGCATTGTGCGGAGGCAGCTGTCTGGTAGCGCATGCGGTTGGTGAGGAAAACTAAATTGTCCGTGTGGTCCTTGAGAGAGCGATCCCCCTGCTCCAGCAGGAGGATGAGGACATTGGGGTAGGGAAAAGGGAAAATAAAACTGATCAAAACACGAAAAAAGAAGAGCAGGGAAAACACACTGCTATCATAAACTGATTAGGTCCAGTATTCTGTCACACTATACAGCTGCTGACAAGGAAGTAAAGAAGAGTGTAAAGAAATACAAAAGAGATTACATCAATGTTCTGGCCAGGCTGGCCAGCCAAGCAAAAGAGGCAGCAAGAAAGGTAAATCAGAAAGAATTGTATGCAGTGACAAAGAGACTAGCAGGTAAGTAAGGTCAAGACAGGAAACCCACTCATGACAACAGAGGAACAGCTGAAGAGATGGGCAGAACATTTCAGCGAGCTGCTGAACCGACCACCCCCAGAATCATCACCTGACATTCCACCACCAGAGATGAAGCTGCCAATAGACTGTGACAAGCCATATAAAGAAGAAATAAAGAAAGCCATCATGCTGTTGAAGAACAGGAAAGCGGCAGGCCCAGATGACATACCAGCAGAATCCATCAAAGCAGACATAGGGACTGCGGTCAACATGTTGCACAGCCTTCAGCAAGATCTGGGAGGAGGAGAGATTTCCAGCTGAGTGGAAGGAAGGAATCCTGATCAACTTGCCAAAGAAAGTAGATCTCAGTAGCTTCAGTAACTACAGAGGGATCATGTTGCTTTTTGTGCCTGGCAAAGTCTTGAACAGAGTACTATTGGAGAGGATGAAAGAGGCAGTGGATGCCAAGCTCAGAAACCAGCAGGCAGGCTTCCGTAGGTATAGATGCTGTATCAACCAAATTGCCAGCCTACGCATCATCATAGATCAGTCATTGGCATGGAACTCCCCCCTCTGCATCAACTTCATAGACTATGAGAAGGCCTTTGAGAGTGTGGAAAAACAGACGCTGTGGAAACTGCTCAGGCACTATGGAGTACCCAGGAAGTTCATCTCCCTCATCAAGTGCACTTATCAAGATATGACATGCAGGGATCATGCAGGCCAGATGTCAGATAGCTTCGAGGTCAGAACCGGAGTCCACCAGGGGTGCCTACTGTCGCCTTTACTCTTCCTGCTGGTCCTTGACTGGATCATGAAGACGACGACGGCAGGCAGGAAAAATGGAATACAGTGGACACCTTTGACACAGAGCTGGAAGATGATTTTGCTGATTACCTGGCACTCTTGTCACACAACCAAAACCAGATGTAAGACAAGACCACACGACTGGCAACAACATCAGCTAGGACAGGGCTCAAAACCACTGTTAGTACACCAGTCATAGTAGGTGGAGAGCCAATTAGGGAGGTTGAGTCTTTTGTGTATCTGGGGAGCATTGTTGACACGCAGGGGGGCACAGACCGAGATGTCATAGCCAGAATTGGCAAAGCACGAGCAGCATTTGTCATGTTAAAGAACATCTGGGCTTCAATAATGAAGAACTATGGCAGAGAACGGGACAAGAATCAATAAAACGCCAGATTCTAAGAAGAAAGTGGGGCTGGATAGGACACACACTGAGGAGACCAGCCTCCAGCATCACCCGCCAGGCCTTAAACTGGAAACCACAAGGAAAGAGGAAGAGGGGCCGTCCCAGAAACAGCTAGGGAGAGAGACGCAGACTCAGAGTTAAAGCAGACTGGAACCAACTGGACGGAGGCAGAGAGGACAGCCCAGAGCCACAATAGATGGCGAATTGTTGTCGATGGCCTGTGATCCTTTGGGAGCTATGGTCCTAAGTAAGTAAGTAATTCTGTCACATGTGATGAAGTAAGGCACGAAGGAAGATTCAAATTCACGAATAACAATCCTTTAATAATCTCGAGAGGCAGGCAAGGTAGTTTCTCACACACACACACACACAGTAAGTAACCTTGATACCGGGCAACACAAACTGAACTGAGGACAACTTATATAGGGAAGACAATGAAGGGTAACAAGCACGACACACCTGAACATAATCACACAAGACAGAGCACATGGGGAATGGAAACAATAACAAACAGTCCAGGGACGTGACACTATGAAGCCTGTATTTATAATACATTATAAGGGTATTCTTAAGGCATTTTAATGACTGCATAATGCATTATAAAAAAATCTTAATTAATGTGTTATAACATGAATAATCATAAAAACAATTATAATCCATTATAATATTTATGTATTTGTGATTATAACTTAAGAGCAGGATTATTCATAACACACAATGAACACCATATTAAATCTACTTAATTTATAATGGACTATATCATATCTTGATCTCTTGTTTATTTAGGATCTGCACAGTACCTTAACATCTCGTGAGTGGTTAGGTGCTGAGTGTTTTTTGAGTGTTTCCTGTAAGGCTAATATGAGGCTAATGTGAGCTAGCTAATACTTTTTTTAACGACATTTACAAATCAAGGAAACCTACTCTAATGTTTTTTAAAAAGGTTCAATGAGTGCACAATTGTCACGTCCTCACAAGAACCTGAACTCAGATCAGCCCCTACTCACTCACAAACACCAGCCACAGATCCGGGATCAGTCACCACCACGCGATCCCAATCACCTGAATATTAAACACCTGATTAAACTCACCTGTGCACTACTTAAGGGGCAGCTTCACATTCACTCGTCGGCTGAGCTCAAGGTCGCAACGCTCACAAGCAACCTTCCTTTGCCTGTCTGCCCAAAGTCGAAAGGATTCGCTTCACAGAAAGACTGAGTATATTCATATTACCTTGTTTTACTTACCTGAGTTCACCCTCAAACTTCTGCTGCCTGCTACTGTCCCTGGTGATACTAATCACTCATACTTACTTCTTAGTTGACTTCCTGATGTTATTTTCCAGAGCTGTAAATAAAAATACCTGAATTAATCCAAGTTACGTGTTCGCTGCCTTCACTGAGCCTGACAACGATGTTTCCACATCATCAGGGAGTAATGGTGGTAAATAATTGCAACTTCAGAACTGACCGAAATTATTCAGATTTTTTCATAATAACTAGCACCCCTAGTTAAAAGCAGTCAAGTGATCCTCCATCACAAGATTCATGTTCTCTTATTGATCCACAGTTGTTCTCAGAATTGATTACCCAGCATAAGCTGTTAACACTCAATCTTTCTAATATATTCCAACCTACTGACACTGCACACACACACACAAACACACTTATTCATACATGAAGGGGCACATATTTATTCACGCACACATGCATGGACAAGCTGAGGCATTTGGACCGAAATGAGTCAATAGGTGAATGAATAATTGAATAAATGAATAAATGTGTGCTAATAAGGGAGACGTTGTATTGATGTGAGACTCATGGGAAATCAGATGACTTGTTAAGGGCGTTTTAATTGTTTAAGATTTCAAACAACAGTCAACCAACGCTGTCAGCAGTTCACAAAAAAAAAAAAAAAAAAGTTACCGGTCACTTCTGCATCGCCTTGACATGGCAAGACTGGAAGGTTTCTCGGGGGTCCCGACCCATGACCCTTTACCCTACGGCTCCTGGGTGTTGTTGACATTGCCTGGTGAATAACTGAGGGAGAGCAAGAGAGAAAGAGAGAGAAATGTCCTCAGAGGGAGACGTTGTGAATGAATAAGGAGTAGATCAAAGCTGAAGATAAGCCCAGAGGTCACGACCCCTGCTGGGGCGGCTGTCAGGAGGTGTAAAGGATACAGGATATGCTGTGTAACACAGGTAATGTTCAGCCACACACACACTTCTATTAACTACTCATCTGTCTCTGGAATATGTGCGCACCGGAAGATCCCGCCATGAACACGCACTCGCACGTTGATTTATTATTAGGACACTCAGGGAATGGCAGCCGCAGAGAGCATTTAATTCTGATGGATGGAAAGCACAAGGAGCGAAACGCTTGAAAATGGATGTGTGTAAACAAAGGAAAGGCATCTCCTGTTTTACGGACAGGAGAGGTCAGTGGTCCTTTCCGACGGATGCTGTGATTTTCCCTGATAATACACAACTTCAGCTCAATGAGGAGTGATTCAATTACTGTGGTTAATATTAAAGACAAAGAAATACAACACTTACTCAAGTAAACTGCTTTTACATGTTATATTTGTTTATATGACTCTATGTTGAACTACAAATATTTTTGTCCAATAAGATGCTCTATGGAATGAGAATGCCCCGCCCACTAGCATCTGCAGCTGACTATCAAGAAGTAAATCATAAATCATCATATCCTCTTTGGAAGTATCTACTTGTGAGTTTGGAAATCATTAGTATAACAATTAATTGATTTTAATCCAAAGATTGACCATTTTAAATGCTTTTTAAATTCAGTGCACTGAATGAGATCATTGTGGCATGATCTGAACATGCCTTTTGCTTAAAGAAAAATTGCTCAGGCAAATTTCGCGAAACTGCATTTACATTAATGCACTTAATATTGACGTCTATTGGGCAAGTATTTATAGAGCTTTAAATGTGAACCTTGTTGTATATTGTAAAAATCATCAAAATGTTCAAATTATTACCATCATCAATGTACAAATCTAAATCATGTTAATCGTGGGACTTCCGCATGATCATATTAGCTCTTTGAAAGCAGCAGATAGTTTCTTAATGTTTCTTTATGGCATATTTGCCAAATTAATGGGTTTATCAGTTTAACACGCTCACATTGGATAACTGTGACAAAGTAAGCAGTTGATAATGTACTTTTTTGTGTTTGTTTGTAATGCGTGCAGTTCAGAGTTTATACTATTGCAATGCTTTTCCCCATAGACCTGCATTGTAAGAGCACCACTGTGAACATGATTGTTTTGCTTGTTTGAGCAAAATTAATTTCTGAGAAAATCAATAAAGCGGCTAGTACTGAACCAGGAACATTCTTTTAATGCATTGAATCTGTCTGCCTTTTGCTGTGGCCCCATTCAATGTGTGTGTTCACCTCTCAACATGTGTGAGTACATATGTGAACCCTGAGAACAGGAGAGGAGTCTGGTCTTTCTCAACGAAAAGAATTAGTCCATCACACACACGTCTGCTGGTAATGAAGAGCTTCACTACATATAAATTGGACAAAGCTTGAAAGAGATTCCGTGTCTTATGCAGAACACCTCTGCCGCCTGAAGACACGTCTAATCTTAACAAGGACTTTACAGGTTGTCTGCAGAAAGATTCACTCTCAGAAATCCTGACGATCAGCCAAAAATATTCAGTCAAGCGATTGAAACACAAGCGCACATAAACAAGGGAAGTACATCATTAGTCTACCCAAATGAGTCTCAATGATGATGAACTGGTCTACTCAGTTCCTTTAAACTGCTTTCTGAGGAGCCCTAGGACAAGAGCATGAGTTAGTGCGGAAGTAGACAATGAAAGAGAGACGTTATTCAAACATTTAAAGGGACAGTTAACAAAAAATGAAAATGATGTCATCACTTATGCTTATATTATTATTATATAAATATATTGACTCTTTTCTTATTGACTCTCATAACAATGTGAAGAAGAAACATTGTTTCTGGAAAGTTAAAATGAGGTATTTCAATACTCCTTCTGTGATTTCTACACATGCAAAAGGACCATCTGTAGCACTGTGTTGGAATAAATGTGGTAAAATATGAGATTGTAGTTTTGGGGGGAAATTGCCCATAGATTCAAGAATTTTGGAAAAATGTAAGAAACTCCCTCAGTACCATTGTTGTGTTTTTTGGGAGCATTGCCCAAATGAATTTGCAATGAGGACATGCAATGAGAGATATGTCTGGATATTGTTATTGATAACAATAAATATAAAAAATATAACAAGAAAATATATATAACAGTGCATTTGGATGGAACAAGACCCTCCAGATGTGATTCAGTGGACTCAAACTCAGACTGAAACAGGTTAATAATAAAAAATGACTGAATGTCTACAGTTAAAGAATTTTCTGTAAAGATGGAAAAGTATTGCAAGACATTTAGATATATAATTTAAGAGGGGTCAACTAATGTAACCTGCTCTTGTAATTTGACTAATTAACCAATGACTTTAATTGAAATATATCACACAGAAAACTTTTATGTTTGTCTTATTTTTGAAGTTTGAAAGTCTCAGTTCTTATTCATAGTAACTGAATGGGAAAGAGCAACCAGTACAATTTAATATAAAAAGTCTCCCAAAAAGAAATCCATACATATATGTAAGGATGAATAAATGACAAACAATTTGGATAAACTCTTTAGATGTGTAATTTGGTTTTGTTAACCAGTGGACATGCAAAGGATGAGACCAGCAGCGATGGATCGAGAAAGAGAAAGCTAAAGAGGGGTGGACACAAAGCAGGACGTATCCCAGACCAACAGGATGGAAATCAAAGCTGTTTTGCCTCCCCCTCCATGAGACACACCAGTTCAAACTCATCAATCAACCCTGGAGAAGGAGGGAGCAGAGCTCTCAACACCACATGCACACACAAACACTTCAGATCACAGCAATAAACAAAGATAGCCCATACAAACAACTGTGAAATGATTAGAATAGCTGAGAAGGACACATTCCACATAATGGCTGCATTGTGTGTCGACACAATTATCCACTGAAAGCATCATTATACCTGCTTCAACCAACATTTAGAAACAGATTAAACCGGTTTCCTGAATTCACAAATAGGATTGACTGAAACTGAATCCGAAGCAGCATCAGGTTGTAAGTAACACATCAAACCATGTCCACACCTCAATTACTCAAGATCCTCTCTAAGTGCTCATATCAACAATCCAAAGCATTGTTCAGAGGGTCAACCCCTGACCTTTGACCCCTGCATTAACCCAAGAGATCTGGAAAGGGCTGAGGAGTGGGTGCTAGTCTACTGCAGTGTGTCCAGAGCGACTCGGTTTCCCATGAGAAAGCTGTGATTGGTTTAAGACGCTCTCCTCACACTAACACACACCATCTGTACGTTTCCGCCTCTCGCTGGTCGGAACATTCCGGGTGGCACAACCAAAGCGGTAATGCTGACCGGTTGTTCAGGTCTCTGACCTTTGACCTCCCACAACACCAACATCACGAGACAGATCCTCTGTGCCAAAACAACTCACAAAACGAATATAGCCAGGCTCAACAACAAATACACAGTTTTAAACTGACATATACCAGATTATGTGAGCGGTGCGAAGGAAAACAGATTGATTTTGCCTGAGCCGTGTCAGTCCAGTAGCATTC
Organism: Enteromius radiatus; assembly: GCA_032357445.1. Classification (NCBI taxonomy): domain Eukaryota; kingdom Metazoa; phylum Chordata; class Actinopteri; order Cypriniformes; family Cyprinidae; genus Enteromius; species Enteromius radiatus. The sequence continues at coordinate 11,655,245 of JAUCMS010000045.1, forward strand.
CATTGCAAACTCAACACATTTAGGGCCAGATTTACTAACAGTTTAAGCCAGCACAAACCATCTTTTGGTGTTAAAATAGAACTGTTGGGAGGTATTTTTGTATACTATAAAAAAAACTCGGAATTCAACAGTAAAAATATGGTAACAATATTTTTACGGTTTTATGTTACATTTACAGTTAAATACTGTTTTATATATATATATATATATATATATAAAGTGGTGATGAGAAAGTCACATGATGAGCCACAGCCCATCACATGCAGCTTTTAAATACGAATCAGTGTCATTAACACAAACACCATCATGGTGAACTGAAATTCAACATTACATGTAAAATACAACCCTGATCAACATAACTGGTAAGAAAGAACTAAGAAGAAACATAGTTATTCTAAAGAAAAAACATGGAATTCAAACAAAATTTGAAATACAATACAGGGAATTCTGGGAATGTCAGTTTACGTTTTTCCCTGTAAATTACATTAACCATTTGACAGGATTTTTCCACAGCATTTTCACAGTTTTTTACCGTTAAATTCACAGTAATTTTTTACAGTGTGCATTTATAGGAGTTTCCCTTTCAGATGCAAAATTTATGGGGGAGAGTGTTAAAATAAATCACAAAACGTGATTTATTAACATTGTGTATGCCAAATTAATGGTATTTATGGTATTATTTGACACCCAAAAAAGCATGTCTTAATGCAGGTGATAATTTGCGTTGCTCTTGTTAGATTGTGCTGGTCGTTATGGAAATGATCTGGCTGCGTCTGTGTTCTTTAATGGCACATTGTCAGTAAATCACACGCAGATTTTCCCCTCCCATCAGTGCTTTTATAGGATTATGCTCTAATGCTAATTCGCCCTGTTTAATAAATCTGGCCCTTAATGGACTAATTTTAGTGTTTCAATAAACCATGAAATTTTATAGAATATTCTCCACTCAACATGCATATTTTGAAAATGCATTAAAGAAACAGAGAAAACCAAGAAAGTGCTGTAAATCAGCCCAGAGAATAACTAAAACTGTAAAGTAGCACTGGGATTTGTAGCAATAGCCAAAAATTTATTGTATGGGTCAAAATGATACTTTTTAAGAAATAAAACCTTTCATTTGTAATTTGCAAAGGACTTCATTTGAGCAAGTTTAAAGGCAAGTTATTTCACATCCTCAGATTCCAAACAAATAGCTGTTTCTCAGCCAAATTTTGTCTTATCCTAACAAACCATTAATGGAAGTTTAAGTAAATTACGGCAGTGCTCAAGGCCAGCAATACACCCTCATACACACATTCACATATCACCCTGGCATCCTGCAGATTACATTTTGCAATTCACTTAGCAGCATTATTCTTGAGTATCTCTCCTCCTTTCATCAGCTTTGAAGCTTTAATTACCAGAACTTCATCTTGAATAATTGAATTAGAAGCCTAATTTTCAATGTGTCTTGGATATCTAGTGTCGCATGATGTTGATTTGAGATGAAATGGAGTGTGTGCGCACAAAAGAATGCTTGTGTGTGTGTGCGTGTGGGTCTTTCCAGAGGCTTCACATTTCCGTCCTCTCCCCTGTCATCAGCTGCAGAGACTCATAACTTCTCTTATTCAATGTAAACTTAATACAAATATCAGTATCAGTGCATATAAATACAGACACTCTACCACAGACATTTGTAGCTTGCTATTATTGTATCTGTTCTGTTCATTGTGAAGAAAGACGGAAAGGGAAAGAGACAGAGTGACTGAAAGAAAGAGACTCATTAGATACGGTTATAGACGCAGACACCAGTCAAAGTCACATGAGTCTCATATGAATCCATATTCGCCCTGAAGGCTGCAAGATCCTTTGTGCACATGACAGGAACATCATCACACAGCATCCTGCTTATCAGAGATCAAATTAGGGATGCATTTTTCAGACATGGGATGCTTTTACGCTGTTTTTTAAGGTCCAGGAAAACAGTGTATGTGGCCTATTTTTTTTTTTACCATTTTCCCCTGTGTCTTTTCTTAAATTGAGCTATACGGAGTGCGTCCGAACCATGTTCAGATCCGGTTGGAACGATTCCATAGTCAAACTGAACAGTGAAAAAAAAAAAAAAACACCTCTAGCACAGGAAGCAGCAGTTGTGCGGAACAAACACACACTTCCTGTCCTGGGGAGACACAAATCCACTCATCAAACAAACATTAATCATAATGTGCCGGCATAATGTGATGACTTCATTCACTAGTTAAGTTAAGAATGAACATTCCTGTTTGTGTGTGCGTATTTGTGTGCCGAAGCCATTACATACCCATCAAGAAGTTTGATTGTGTGCACGTTAATTATAGTGCGTGTTTGTGTGTGTGTCTGATAGCTAACTTTCAAGCATATATTCTCTCATTGCGTGCAGCGAGACCCCTGCAGTGCTGCTATTGCTGTGCTCACTAATTAGAACACTTTGCAGCTCAATTAGTCCTCTCTTTCCTTAAGCCATCATGGTGACAGACAGAAAACCCTCATTTACCCCAATAGCACCCTGATTCAGGCCTCTTTCAACATATACATACTGTTACAGTGAGGAATGAGCCATGTATACAGCGCTGTACATGACACAGCTCACAAGCTCTGGGAAATGGAAACAGGTAATTTATTGCTGTGGAGCTAGACTTTAAATAAGCCTAAATAAACAGTTTAAATAAACCATTTAAAAGTTTGGGGTCAGTAAGAATTTTTTTTTCTTTTTCGAAAGGGAATAAATGTGAACATAAATGTGTTCAATGTGAATACTGTAAACTGATACGGTTCATTTAAACTTTCTATTTGGTTAAAAAAATGTTTTTCTCATTGATAATACAAATTTTTGGGCATCAAATTGTAAAATTTAAATCTGGAGAGCCTAACATTATTAGAAAAGAAACCATTATTAAACAAACACATTAAATGCATGAGTTTTCAAAATATGTTCTTGCTTTGCCTTCATGATGGTAACATGGAATAACTGTTCATGCTGGGCAAATATTGATAAATGCAATTAATTTTGTTCATTAATTGGCATATCATGTTTTTTTTTTTTCCTAAAATGAATTTAGAAGTAATTATAAGAGACTAAATTATTTAGCAACAAAAAATGTTTATGCGTGTTGTACAAGGCAACGAATGTGAACATGGTCTTGTGTACACCGAAGACTTTCTGTGAGTAATCCCAGCAGATCCAGCATCACTCCAGTGCAGCTGCTCAGGCCAAAAACACAACTCGCTCTAAATATCACAGAACTGTTATGGTACAGGTTCAAAGGAAACTACTTTTAATTCTGTCTCTTGTGAACTTTCCTTCTGTTTCTCTTTTTCTCTCTCTCTCTCTGGGTGGTTTAAAGAGGTTTAATCATGCTGATTGCCATGATTATGGCCATCTCCCATGGGTCTACTCTCTGGCCCTGGCCTCCACAGGAAGTTACACTGGCCACTGGCGATCCGTCTTCCTGTTCCTGCTCTTCTGCACACACACACCCGACTGGCCCATTCAGTAAAAGAACACACTTCCGCGAGCTTCCTATACTCACACACACTTCACCACCTCACTAACACGATGATTCATGAATCAGGTCTTAGGGTTTAAAAGCATGGGGCCGCACGGACATGCTGATATTCAGTACAACTGCACAATTTTACTATAAACAGGAAATTATTTTAGAGGAACTCACATTTCAGACTACATTTGATAAGTTAAAGGAATCTTCAGTACAACTTCATATTACGATCTTACAATAGAAGTGACTGAGGCTATGTTTTGGAGGACTTCAATGCAGAAATATTTTAAAAACACCTAAATTCTCAACTGTACTGTTGCTTTTGACTGAATTTCACTTAACCCAGAATCCTTTTCTAAAAATCCTTTCCTACAAGAATAGCACCAATCAAAGAAAAAACATCAAGCATTGCAATAGTGTGATAAAGGTCAGTCATACTCATTATGGGAGTCAACCAGACCTTGCTGTCAGATGGAAACTTTCTCAGTCCGTCTGTCTGCCTCTCCACACTCTTTCCTCTCTCTCTCTCTCTCTTTCCTCTCTCTCTCTCTCTCTCTCTCTCTCTCTATGATACCAGCTTATGTGAGGGTGGATAGTTGGCTGGGTAAAGCTGGCAGCGAGACAGGAATGCACAGAATGGGCTGTGAATCCAACAGGAGGCTGTTTGAAGCTCACACACATTCCTCACACACTCCGTGTGACCAAAAGAGAGAAAGCCAATACTTGTCATCTGAGAGAGACTCAGACTTGTTGAATGGCTGCACAGTGAAAGATGAATAGGAGCAATAAGGAAATGACTTCAGTGCAGAAGAATGTCTGATTTAATTGATTTTAGGATCACGTGGTGATGAAGAAGGGGGGTCAGAATCAAGATGAAGGCTTTGCAGAGGGCGATCGATGACCCTGGGAAGGTCAAAGGTCTCCAGCTCAGGGCTAGCGCTGTCCCCCTGCACACAAAGCTCAGGGTTAAGAAGTGAAGCCGGGCTGACACATGAGTCAGGCTAACATTTGTCTCCAGTACGTGTGCACTGGCATGTATATTTGGTCTGCGGTTTTGATTGGAACAGTATTTGTGTGGTCAAGGTTGTGTTTTGAGTGTAGAGGTGTGTTCATATTAGCAACATTTCTGTAAAAATGCATGTGCTTTTAATACTTTGTTAATGCACAAAGCACTTTTGACACAAATGTCACTTTCACAACAAGCATCTTCTTGGCTTGATGCAACAAATTTGCCCATTTAGTTCTTTTTATACACAATCTTTCCAAGTTAAAAATGATCTTCTAGTTTATAAAGAAAAATGTTTACGACAACTTTCCTCAAATTTTGTCTCTCATGATAAAAACATGTTTTGTTTGTCTTTGGATTGTGTAATATGCATAGGTCTTTGTTAGAGTGTGTTTATCTGTGTGGGAGGGTCATTTTAAGCTGGTGACATGGGTCAGCGGCAGTTCCTCATATCTGTCATCATCTATCTCCCCTGAGTCTGGGAGCTCAGCCTGTCCAGACAGATGGAGCGGCTTGTCATGTCTGGCAGGTTTCCTCACAACAGGTGAACCCAGTGGACTCAGCGCCGGAGAGTATTGCGCATTTTCTTTTTTTAAACAAACACATAACATTATCAAATGTCATGCATTTCTTTCAGCTGACTGTAATTTTGCCATTTTGTTTTCTTAGATACTGTGTCAGTGTCCAACCCATACACCTGAAAGAGTTATTCAGCTCTTAATAATCCAGCAATTTTTGTGTGAGACTAATATCTAATACTTCGTTTCATTTTAACAATATTTGAAATCAGTACAATCCAGCACCATAAATTAGGCCACGTGAGAACAGCCATCCAGTCAGGTCAGGAGAACAAAGGGCTTTCTTTCCCTTGTAGGAGAGGACATGGTTTGATCTTCATCTACATTCTACTGACCATCTAGATGAGTAGTTTGTGTGTGTTGAGTGGAAAACGTCCTGGACACATTTCTGTCAATACACTAATTTCACCCCATACATCAGAGCTCTTGTCCTGACAACTGTGGGGTGTCGCTTTGGAAGAGAAGAACATGATGACAACAACTGCACTCTGTTGATGAGATACACACACACAACACACTTAAGCCATTGTATGGTTTTTGTGTCAAGCCAAATTCCTGTCGTCAATACCAATCGGACACACCTCTGTTACACAATAATGGGATTCTGATTCATTCAATCAGAATTCTCACTCAGTTAATGCTTTAATATGAGTTTCTATATTATTTTATTTTTATTACCATTTTATGAAATCATTTTGACATTTTAATATACAGAACATAGCGAAAGCTGATAAAAAGTATCTTCTTACATTTATTTGCTTCTTCAAGTCTGCAATGAGATTAAATGCAGAGAAAATGTAGACTTTTTAAGAAAAAGACCCTCATGTTTTCTCTAGTTTCAGAGATCTCAACAACATCTAATAACTAAGGTTTGGCAAACTACATACATTTACATGATACAACTATTTTAAAATTGTATACTTTAAACTACAATTCATTTTTTTGCTAAAACTTCTATTCAGCAAGGATGCATTAAATTGAGCAAAGGGACATTAAAATCATTTAGTGTCATAGTTTCCACAAAAATATTAAAAACTAGTTTTATCATTAATGATAATAAGAAATGAACTAGCATATTGAAAGATGATGTGACACTGAAAACCGGTGTGATGTCTACTGAATATCCAGATTTGTCATCATAAATTACTATTTAAAACAAATTGTAATATTTCTATAAAATTACTGTTTTCTAGTATTTTTTGTAAAATAAATTCAGCCTTAAAGAGCATAAGGCACTTTCAAAAACATCAAAAAATCTTACTGACCCCAAATCTTTTAAACTCTGGTGCATGTCAACAATTATCAGAAGTGAGCAATCCCAGAGCAAAAATATTTTTCCCTAGGGGTTATACAGCTATAAAATTGGTTTCTAAATGATGTAATAAACATCAAACCAGTTCAAGTCAATAAATGACATGACTACTCCAATTCAGTATTCGGTATGGTGCAATTTTCTCCCTAATTCAGCCTGTCACAATGACATACCCACTCTAACACCAGAATTCCCAGCACATCCAGTCATTCTTGTTCTTTCATCTTATCTTCTCTTCTCTAATAAACAACAAACAAGCTTTTAATCTTTAACACTTAACACGAAAAACACTCACAAAACCGGCTCTTTACTTCTGTCCATTGTGTTCAGCAAATTCCTGGAACGCAAATGCAGAATTTTAATTAAAACTCCTGAGAAAAAAGGACAACCGTTGTATTCCCGCAAGCCCCCTTCTAAGGACATCTCAACAGTATCACAAACTGTGCTCGGATTGTTAAACTACCCAAGTCTGCGAAAAAAGACTGCAATTCATAAAAACGCATTGCATTTTCGTACCCATAAGGGGAGCTATAGATAAATATAAGCTATTAACTGATAAAAATGTACACCTTGAATACAAAGTCACTTTAGATGAAAGTGGCTGCAAATCACACAAATGGAAAACAAGGGCAAAGCAACAGTTTGAAGAGAATCTTGCTAAGCAAGTTAGTTAAACTGTCAACCTGAATGAAAACACACGCGGTTTAACAGAACAGACAGTTGAAAGTAACTCAATCAGCCCCTTGAGTACTGAGGTTTTGTTACCGCCACATCAACACAAGCTTGCAACGCGTTGTTCCAGGCTTTAGTGTAATTGTTTCAAATTGTTTTACAAGAAAAGACAGGCGACCAGTCTAGCTCTCATGAGCTTAGCTTCACTTTCATGTCTTGTCTCTGCATGCTGGTTCTTATTACAAATTGGATACTTATTCGGAGAGTTCTGAAGAGTATTAAAAGATCATTTAAAATAATTTCTGTTGAATCTTTATTATGTCTAATAAGATAATTTTCACTTTCAACTTTGCATTTGCGTGTTTGGGTTGTTAATTCCTATTATTTTAGGTTTTTAAATACTGTACAAACTGTTCCAATAAACTTATTCTCACAGAATCCTACACGCAAGAGTCATGTTAGCTCTTAGAGGAAATCAGAGGTGGCAGGAAGGTGGCAGTCACTCTAGACAGGAGTGGAGTTCTCAAAAAGCCCGATAACCTGACACACACACACACACACACAATCTTCCTGTTTATGCCTGCCCTCACATCCCATTCACACTCTACCCAGCCCAAACCCGTAACACTTTCCTCTATGTGGACAATCTGCTCGGCTCTCACTGTGTCTTATCTCTCGCCTCCTCAAGTTATTTTTCTCTCTCCTCTCTCTTTTTTTTCCGCTCCCACTTCCCATAAGCGAATGAGATCTGATGCGGGCAAGATTGGGCACGTTGGCAGGAAGTGTTACAGTTCTGGTTTAGGCTCTTTTTCTTCCTCTCTCGGTTTCTCAGTTTAAGGTGGTGAGATGTGTGGCGGCGTGAGATGTACGAGAAGGGGGGACACAATGACACACACTAATGGAGGCGTTGAAACATATTAACCATCCTTGCCTTTGTGATCAGGCAAATGTTTAGTCTCCTAATGACCCCCACTGATCCAAACAAACACACTCAGATAAAGAAAAAAAACGAGGGGGGGGGACGGGGGGACGGAGAGAAAGAGATAGAGAGGGGTTGCTCCTCTATGACCTCTAAGAATTAGCTGTGGAGTTCAAAAGGGGCGCAGAAGGAGATAGTTTATGAAAACAGAAAAACTGGATTATTGCATCCTTAAACGGCACACGCAAACAGAGTTACTATTTCCGAAGGTCTTATCTTCAGCCCTTATCCGTAGGACATGAAGCCATGTCTTTTAAACCATATCATCAAAGTGCAGCACTTACTCATGTGTGGGGGGCTCCTCTCATATCTAAACATGTCTTATCTATTGGAAAACAAACATCTGTTATTGTTAGTGTTGTCTGTCAAACTATTAGTTAATATTAGTTCATCCTGAAAGGAAAATTCTGTCCTTATTTGCACCATTCACTCACCCTTGTGTCTTTCCAAAATTATATGACATAATTTCTTCCACTGAATAGAAAATCTTTGAAAATAAGAATGGTTGAATAATGTGCTGGTCCTTTCCATGCAAAATGATGGTGACTGAAGCTTTCAAGCTTAAAAAAGATACAAAGGCACAATAAAAGTACTACAAAAGTATCATAAAATGGTCCAAATTACTCTTGTGCTTTATTTAAGAAATAATGACGATAATCTTACCTTAGTGTGCAGTTAAAGTGCCCCTATTATGGATTTTTGAAAAGTGAATGAAAACAGTCTGCAAAGGTTTATATCTTTAGATTACAAATAATATAGCACAAAATTCATCACTGATTATTGTTACTTTGAAACTCAACAACAAATTTTAATAAAACAAAATAAAAGCATATGGGTTTGGAAGAACATGAAGGTATATAAATAATTACATAATTTTTGGGAGCTATTATCCCATTACTCTCTGTGTATAATTATGCTTATACTTTTAATGATATTGGTTAATGGTGTTTAATTTTATTATGGTATGTAGATAACAACAGAGTGAGGAAAAATAATAATAAAAAGCTGCTATACCGAAATTCAAAACATTTAGCCAATTTTTTTATGCTTCATATACACATATATAAACATGCAAAATAGAAGTTAACCAGCATTGACACAAGGAGATTCATGGCAAGTCAGTGAATTGTGCCTCATGGTTTTTACACTGCAACAATAGGGTCGTTAACCTGCCTGTCCAAGGCCAAATTTACACACACTCAGTTTACACGCCGCCTTTAAAGCTTTCCGCTCTGGTCTATCAGGGCCTCTTAAACTGAACATATTTCGCCACAGCTTTAACTCAAACTGTCAGAGCGGTTGGACAAACAAGTTTCTAAAATGACTGACAGGTTTACTCAAGGGCCCTGGTTTTGTGGATTCACTCTCACAATGTGAACGAAATGGATAAGATTGTTCAGAAGACAGGCAAAGATAAACACTGCAGAGGCTTTCGACATCGACCTCCAAGCATCCACAATACATTGCAATGTCAGAAGGGCTAAACAAATGATTTACATCTGAGCATTTCCCATTAGTTCCTGAAAAGTCCCCATGTTGCAAGTGAGAGCTTGTATTCAATCCCATCAAAGCAACAGAAACAGCACTGATGTGACAAGTAAAAATGTAGGATACTTTGTTTTATTTTCATGACTGATTTATGTGAACATTTGCATGAACAAACTGGCTGTGTGTGTGTAGGCCTACCTACCTTACCCTATTTTGGGGATAAATTTGTACCCAAAAGTGAGCTAAATGTCCTAAAACATCCCTGCAGATATTTCCTGATTTGTAAAACTGGTATATAAATAAACTAATTTTATTTATTTATTTATTTATTTTATTTGTGCTCTGTATGGTAGTGTATACATTTTCCCTAGTTCTATGTTTTTCTACAAATTTTCTATAAATTAAAAAAAATGATTGTTAAATATTTACTATAAGGACATTTTAGAACAGATGAATATAAAATATTGTTAAAAATGTATATATATATATATATATATATATATATATATATGTTTTATTAAATTTTTTAACTAAACGGATAAAAACACTACATGAACAATAAAAGAATCTATGAAATTTATAGGTAAACTGGAATATTCGAGAGGTAAACTAAAGGAGGGATGAAAGTGGAAGTGGTGGTCTCTTACCTCTTCCACAAATATTTTTGCTCTGCTCAAATAAACTAGCAGAGGGTTCATCAAAGTCTCATCTGGGATGAAACCCCTGTTCAAACAGGCCTTTGCGGTAATAAATCATTCTCAAACTGTGATACAGTGTAAAATACCAAGCACAGTGCAAACAAACCAATGGGCTTTTACACGGTCAATCACACACTCGTCATCTTTACCTGCAGTCTCAAATGTACGGCAGCATGACCTGTGGAAATACAGACGGGACCATAACAGCTTGGTGCCACGGGGTCGCTTAGGTTACATGCTTGTTGCTAGCCTGTCTTCAATTGTTGTTTGGACAAGAAAGAAAGAAAGAAAGATTCTATGTTTGGCCTTTGAGGGTGGCAAAAGAAGTTCCTCAGCTGATGTTGTGGTAAAGACAGGAAAGAGTAGCAGAGATGTAAAGTGAAGATTACTATTTCAGTCAGCTCTGTGGAATTTCCCAATAAACTAAGAAGGGCTGCAGGATTCTTCAGTTCTATCTTTTATCTCTGTACACTTCAACCAGAAGGGAACTCAAACAAAAGCACACACCATATGTAGTAACATAAACACTCTAAAAAGGCTCACACCCCTTCACATGTACATACATATGTGTGTGTGTGTATATATGTACACACACCCAGAGAGATCAGAGAGACAGTCAGATCTGAGATACTAATATAAACCATATTAAAAAGACACATAGACAGATAGAGAGACTGATAGGTATATAGATATATAGTATAGATAGATGGATAGAAAGATAGATGTGTGAAATCATCTACTTGCAAAGTTCATGACACAGGAAACGGATTTCGAATATCTTGGATTCTATCTCACTAAATTCCTTTAGTAGTTGCTTGAACTTGCAGTTGCATCCAACTGACTCACATAGAAACCTGTGCCAAACAGCTAATGGTAAAGAATGAAAAGATATATGATGACAGAGGGAGGGCAGTATGCCAGATAGATGATATCTTGCTTTTATTCCCTTCATTATACATTGATTAGGTCAAAGTAAATGCTAAACAAATTCAACTAAAACCAAATACCTCACCAGAGAGGGGCTCATTAGTCATCTTTGAAGGTATGAGGAGTTATTTACAGGGATAGTTTCACTCATAAATGAAAACTGTTGTAAGTTTCTCACTTTCTTGCTCCAGCTGAATACAAAAGGATAACATCTGTGTTACCAACAAGCTATTGTATGACTTCAAAGAGGAGCCCAACAGCCTCAGTCCCCATTCACTTTCATTACATGAAAAGAAGGCCAGGATATTCCTCAAAAATTCACTTTTGATTCACAGCAAGAAGTCATTCAGGTTTGAGCAACATGAGGATGAGAAAATGATGACAGGAGTTTTCATTTTTGGCTAAACTATCACTTTAAAAGGTTTAGCAAAAGCACTTTAAATTGTTTTACTGTCTGAGCTAAAAGAAGGTCCAGAAGGAATTCCACCAATCAGAAACGAAGTTGAATTTGCCTGTCATTTGGTGGAATTATGCCACTGTGGAATCTGCAATGATTGACAGGTCTAGTGATTAAACAAGGGGCTCTGGAGTAAAGCAAAGTCTACTAGAGTTCTGAGTGTGTTTGTTTATTAAGAAAAAAAAAGAAAGATTATGAGAGCTAGACAAAGGTGAGTGACAAAAAAATTGGATAAAAAGAAAATCATCGAGTCTTTCTTTACCTGTTAATGCATGTATTTAAAGAGCAATAATTCAGCCAAAGCACACAAATCAAAGTCAAATGGACATCTGACACCTTTGAGGATATAAACCTGCACATTTTCTGCCCACTCTGCATACCAGAGCCGAGGAGCAGGCGCCCGAGCCTGACTTCCGATCGTGTGCACTATTGATGGCCTGGCCTGTGTGCTCTCATTGTCTCCCACCGTGTTGTCATTGAGGCTTTATGCTTTGCTTTTGTATTTTTTCTAAATATGAATGTTTTATCCAAACTGGCCCAATTGCTTAACCATCCATACACTACTCCACCCACCGCTTCGGTAAGACACGAAAACATGAGACTGAGCTGTATGCGATACACACAGATGCACACTCAGGCATCTCGACCGAGTACGTAACATTGGCAATTTCATATGTTTTGACAGGCAGATATAAAACTGCTCATTTTAATGGAATAATACCTAAAGAGCCAAATGTTGAAGCCATTATCACAGACGACTTGCACTGAAAGCCATTTAAATGCTTTACAACTAATCCATGACTCACCTTGATGTTTTTAGTTGCAAATTTATAACTAGAAAAGTATATAAATCTGATTGAAGCAAACAAGGCCAGCACAGACAGATCGTATGCTGACTGACTGAACTACACATTCACTTTGAGGCAAAAGTATTCAGCTTCCCACTCCCCCTCACTTTCACACAGGAAGGTCTTCCTGAGCTGAGGTCATAGAGACTGGGCTCTGGAGGAGCGCTTCAAATCCCAAACCCTTGTCTTTCTCTCGCTGAGTTCCCACAACAAACTGTTTTCACAAGAGAAGCAAACTTCTTCAAGTATAATAAGGGAGGTTGAGGCTAGATGTCACACTGGAAAGTGGCCACAAGGGTTATATCTAAATAACAAGAAGATTTAGTCTAGTCTAATTGCACATGTATATTTTTATACATTAGTTTGAAACATATACTTAAAAGTAATACTGGGAAATGTTTGTATATTCTGTCCTTTAAGTAAACAAAGCTTTCAAAGAGGATGAATTATATAATGAACTATTTAAGGAACATTTTAATTAATTTCCTTAGGTCTTTAATGGAAAGTTCTGATATTGACTTTAAAATGCCTTCAGTATAAGAAACAATATGCTTACATTGCTATTTGTCTCATGCTATAATTTCAGCTTAATGAATGAACACTATCTCAAGAAGAACACTAAGACATCTTCGACTAACCCCCGGTTTCACAGAAAAGGCTTAAACCTAGTCCTAGACTAAAATGTAAATCTGAGCTGTTTCAACTAAAAGAAAGCTGCACTGACTGATCTTAAAACATGTCAGTGTCTTTGTTTTGTCTTAAGATGCACGCCAGTAATGCCTTTTTCTAAGGCATGCATATATGTATATATATATATATAATCCTGGCTTAGGCTAAGCCCTGTCTGTGAAACCGTGCCTAAGAGTCTACTAGTGTAAGACTACATTACAACATGTTATAAATGTCATTAGGACAACAGGTGTTTTATAATTTCAACATGAATACAAAAATATGACAAATACGTTTTAACATTTGTATGTATTTTAATGATTTTAACCAATATGCTTGGGTCTTTTCCCCCAGAAATGTCAGGTCAATAAAAATAATTAGGCTCATGGTAAAGCCACAAAATCTTCTAGGTAAACCAAAAAATAAACTCAAGAAAGTGACTATAGCCTAGCTATCTTCCCTACCTGTAACCTAAACGTGATTAGGAATTAATAAACGGAATTAACATATTTTAATATCATTTCGGGCTAAAAATGTCTTCCCCAAACTCCAAATTCATACAACAATCCGTTTAAAGAGTGTGATGGATCAAAACGCCATGGATTCAAACGCTGAGGTGGAGAACAATTACATAAGCATCTCCTCCCTACAACGCCCATTTCACCCACCCAATCGTACAATCCCAAACATAGAAGTAAATCGACACAATCTACTATACAGCTTCGTGTCGACCACTATCTGATAAGCATTTTCGTGGGTGAGCAGCAATACATAACATACCTCGCGCGCCTTTTAAATGTAAACACAGACGACGAGTGCAAGGAGTGTTCATCGCGTGTCCACACGGCGGCAGAAGTGAGTCGACGCCGGCGGCTGGTCCGTTACCTCACTGACCTGAACAATGAGATGCTGCTGAGTCGCTCTGATCCATTCACAACACGCTCCATCCTGTTTGAACGCTTATAGTCTGCAACTGCGTTTATATTCTGAATAAAGCAAATTACAGAGTAGGGTAACCAGCAAAAACAAATCCCATCAAGGCACATTTCACACATTAAATTAAACTAAACTATACTCCAGTCTCTTAAAGTGACAATTTGAAAATTCAACCATTCAACACTCAACATCATGTTACTCTCAAAAGCGTACAACTTCTTTCCTTAAACACAAAATACGTTTAGAAGGATATTAAAGGGACTCTGTTTACTTTAATTGGGATTTCCCACACAAAGAAAGTGACCATGTCATTCTGTCCAGGATCTCTGTTTACGATCCATTAAAAAAAGTCATGCGTGTTTAGAATATGGTGCTGTTTTTATTTATTTTTCAGTGATCCAACCCTTCATTATAGGCAAATTCAACACCTTAGATAGCGCAAACTGATGCTCTTTCAAATGTTGAAGAAAATCTCACAGCACATACCTCGCCCGCGCCCCGCCCACTGGAGGAGGAGCCACGTCTCTGCTCTTCTAAACGCTAGCAGCGAGAATAATACTTCACAGCCTCAAACACAGAAGCGCAGAACAGTCTTCAGTCGCGGCGGTAGATGTGCGACTCCAAACGGGGGCACCGTGACTGCGATAAAGAAGGGACAAGAAACCGCACTCTGAGGTAGGACGCTTACGTCTTTTCGTGTCAGTTAAAATAGCCGTTTCATTCATCCCAAATGTTATTTCTAAACTATTTGCTTGTCTGCTCGACTTGCTATTGAAGGAGTTTGGGACTTGTCTTATAATTACAGTCCAAAGTTTAAGTGAGTTAATGAACGCTATCACAATAAACAATGTAGAGAGGACACTTCAAAGACATCTGTGACTTAAGAGACTGCTGTATGGAGCTGTATTACAACAAAATGTTAGTATTTTTAATTACTTACAGATGTCTTTATGACAATAGCTGTGTTTTTTTATTATTATTAAAATATTAAATAACATTAACAATAATAATTATTATTATCATAGTTATAACACATATACAGGCTGTTTTGTTGAAAGAGTTTGTTTCATAATTTACCATTCAAAGTTTATTTATGAGTATTTTCATGAATATTACTATTATCACACTATACAGTGAGGACAGTAAGATGGCACTAGTCGTTAGAATTAGAGACATTAATAAAAAGATGTTTGCCTTTTTACCTCTCAGTGTCTTTGTTGGGACAAAAGCTTTTATTTGAAAAGCTGTGGTGATTCTAAGACATCAGTTTGTGTCTTTCATAGGGAGAATGCCAGCTAAAACCATGAACTCCGATTTGGAGTTCGACTCCTTGCAGCCTTGTTTCTACCCGGACGAAGATGACTTCTACTTCTGCAGACCAGACGCTGCACCGCCTGGTGAGGACATCTGGAAGAAATTCGAGCTGCTGCCCACTCCTCCTCTGTCCCCGAGCCGGGCAGCACTTCCAGGGGACCCAGGGGAGCTGGGTGCTCTGGCTGGGGATTGCTCTCTGATGGGCTTTGGATTAACAGACCCATTGGACTGGGCTTCCGAACTTCTGTTCTTACCAGAAGACGATATTTGGGGGGCATCAGATGGGGACCTCTTTGGCTCAGTTTTGGATACTACAGACAATTCCATCATCATTCAGGACTGCATGTGGAGTGGCTTCTCAGCACGTGAGAAATTGGAGCGGGTGGTGAATGAGAAACTCGGGAAAGCCATCTCTGCTCCTACCGTTCCTGAAGCTGGAAAAGACACAATAGTCAAGACACCCGACATGAGCCACTCTATACCAGAGTGTGTGGACCCTACTGTGGTTTTCCCTTATCCAGTCAACAAAAGAAACGGGAGCAGCAGCAGCAGCAGCAGCCAAAGTGTGACACATTTGAGGAGCCAACACTTGCCTCCAGTCAGTGCAGATGAAACACCAAGTGATTCTGGTAAGTGTTTTTTGACATGATTGACATGATGTTGACAAGTGTTTCCTAGAAACTGTCACTGAATACATGGCAAAAATGATTCCCCCCTCCTCATATTTCCCAGATGTATCTATTGCACTGTATGTATATATACATATGTAATTTTTTATAATTAATAATTTTATTTTTTAATAATTACATTAGGACCAAAATATAATGATGATGATGCTAGTTTGGCAGTCTATAGTTTGGTCTAGTTTGTAAGTGGTCATTGGGGTAATTGTTGAAGATCATATGACAGGCCCTGAATCAGATTAGTGTGTGACATTCCAGACTGCTGGTCACACATACACAAACACACACACGTGCAAACATACACTCAGTAGTAGTAGTAGTGGGCGGCGATTGCGAATTTATGTAATACCCTGTCTGCATACCCAGTAGATGGCAGTACTATTTGATGTTGTCCATGATGTTGAGCCATTTGGCCTAAAAGCTCATGGTTAAAGATTTAATGCAGAGAATAACGTCACTAAGCCATTACACAGGAAAACATGTCCTTATCTGCCCTGCTTTAATCTGGCTTAAGGCATGGAATTGCAATCTAACTTGAAAATTTATTAGGTCACATCATTGCGTTTCGAGATTATTTTGAAACCTAAATGTTATTTTTAAAATTGCTATTTTTATTTATATATTTAGAGAGCTCTTGATTGTGTAAAACCAAAGGCTCAGATGTTTGGGAGGGGGAGTGTGAGTGAGGGCAGATTGCATAAAAGCCAAGCCCCTAAATTCAGTGCCCCCCAATAAGTCGCTTCCCTTCGAAATGAGAACTTGTTTCAAATGCAAATCCCAAACGACAATCACACGTGGGTGAGAGAATAAGAGCTGGCACTGGGCACCAGCATGCGAAAAAGGAGGCATGCGCGTGCTTCCACGAGAAAGGCGAACCCGCCCCCCCTTTTTTTTTGCCCAGTGGGCTGAGCTTGGCAAGCCGTGCATCTTCCAGAGAGGTGCAGTGAATGATAATCACAAGAAAAAAGACGAGGAAGGGGGGAAAAAAAGAGATGATGGGTCATCTCTCTTTACAGGGTGACGGCTTTGAACAAGTGGAGCCTTTCCTCCAGCTGTCTGCTTGGCGCCCCTCCAGGGCAGCAGCTTAAGACGCCATCAGATCAGTGTTACTCGGCAAAGCCCGCGAATAATTGGACCACACGATTACAACGCTAGTTTTTCCCGCCCGTGCTGTTATCCCTTTTCGTGGCAAACCAGTGGAAAAGGGGAACGCGCTGACTGTCTGCATTCTGTTGGAGACTAAATTGCCCCCGTTTGGTCTCTCCTTAACGCTGGCAGACGGTTTCCTGTAGGGAGCTTTTGAAGTGAGAGGCTGTGGGCTCCAGTAAATGCCAAACAGTCTTCATGTGTGGCTTAACTGATAATCACGTCCATTATCTCATAAACATAGCTCTCGGGCGTCACACTGAGACTGTCTTGCAATCTAAGCTTAACTTGAAATGTGTCACCAGTTGAGAAAGCATTAAGCGAAATGTCTAACTTGACAGCAAAACAGCTTTTGTGAGAAAATATGACATGACGAAATGCTCATGTGCTTGCAAACCCCTTAATTAGGCGCTGTAAATAGAGGGTGTGTGTTAAAGTAGAAAGTAATATCTAAGGTGGTCCAGTCTGTGAAGAATCCAGCTCCTCTGTGTTTGACAGAGCATGTTCGGATGATTGCGTCGAGCAATTGTCTCATCTGCCCACACAAAGACATTAACTCTAGCACACACCCAGAGAAAACACAGGCATGTTTCCTTTAAGTGCACTTGTTCATACCTGTGAACCTCTAAAGGAATTGTTGCGCAACAAACCTGCTAACCTAAATTTCCTTTTTTCTCTTTAGATGATGAGGATGACGAAG
Organism: Enteromius radiatus; assembly: GCA_032357445.1. Classification (NCBI taxonomy): domain Eukaryota; kingdom Metazoa; phylum Chordata; class Actinopteri; order Cypriniformes; family Cyprinidae; genus Enteromius; species Enteromius radiatus. The sequence goes on from JAUCMS010000045.1 coordinate 11,673,173, forward strand.
AAGATGATGATGATGAAGAAGAAGAAGAAGAGGAAGAAGAAGAGGAAGAGGAAGAAGAGGAGATTGATGTTGTCACGGTGGAGAAAAGGCGTTCCATCACCAGCAAGATAACCAGCACTGGTCTGTCTGCCGCCTCTAACCCTCAAGCATCCTCGGGAGGGCGGCTGGGATCTGGAGTGAGCAAAGCTCCACAGGAGCTCATTCTGAAGAGGACGGCAGCAGCCTCCATCCACCAGCAGCAGCATAACTACGCAGCCCCATCCCCTTACTCTGACCAGCAAGACGTACCCAGTGCCCCCCCAAGCAAGAAACTTCGAATCGACAACAGCACTATAACACTACGCACTGGCAGGAACCAGAACTCTTCCCCGAACTCCCCTACTAACGGCGTACCAAGCCAGCGAATGAGGAAGAGCGACTCCAGCAGCCCACGATGCTCCGATTCTGAGGACAGCGAGCGCCGGCGAAACCACAACATCCTGGAGCGTCAGCGGCGCAACGACCTGCGCTCTAGCTTCCTCACTCTGCGCGACCAGGTGCCCGAGTTGGCGCACAACGACAAGGCGGCGAAGGTGGTCATCCTGAAGAAGGCCACTGAGTACGTCAGCTCCCTGGAGGCCCAGGAGCTCCGGCTCCAGCACGAGAAAGACAGATTGCAGGCCCGACGACAACAGCTCCTCCGCAGGCTCGAGCAGGCCAGGACTCGCTAACCCTTAACCCTCATGGGTCAAACGCCTCATAGCTAATGGTCGACGTCAAATGACGAACGACGGAGTGCTAAGGCTAAAGGCCTAAAATACATTCTAGGGACACTTACTGCTGACACTTTTTTGCACATTTTTTGACGTCAAGAATGTTTCAGGTTTACTTTGTCACCCCAGTCACGCTATACATTAAAGTTGGGTAAACCCAACTTCTCCTCAACGGCAAGACTTTCAGAAACACAGCTAGTCTTCAAAACGTGATTGGGTCGATGAACTTTGTATTCACGCTCTTCCTGCAAAACAGACACTAAACAAATGACACGAGACACTTCGAATGGCTATAATCTCTCACACCTCACCGGTGCTGAATCTCATGGATGTACCTCTGCGCACCTTGATGTCAGACACTTTTGTAAATAGATTAGATTTTAAAAGAACGTACACTCAGTCTGCCTTGTTTTTGTATACGATTATTGTCTTTTGGTTTTTATAAAGATGTCAAAAGCTGCCAATAACTAGACTGGAAGTTTATATACCTTTAACAAGTACTGTAAGACCTCAATTTGTGAGGATTTTTGTAATATAAGGACACATTGTTGTGTTTTTGGATTCTTTTTTTTTTTTTTGTCTTATAATCTCTCTGTTATGACACGCTTTACTAATTCCTACATTTATGCTTTAGTGTGCTTCTGATACATACTAAATTTGATACTTATATTTTCGTATGAAAATGAGTTCTGAGTAGATATCACTTTATCTTGTTTTTATCCTTTTTTCTACCTTCATTTCTTTTGTACAAAAAATTCTTTCTATCTCCATTTATAAGCATCTATTCTTTGCTGTCTTTCTTTGTTTATATATTTGTAAGTACTGGGTTCATAGAACTGGGTCAGTGGGGAAAAAAGTGTTGTTGTTTTTTTCTCCTTTTCTATAATGTACATTTTGGTGCTGCAACTCACAGCACTTTGAAATACCTCATTTTGAAAAATAAATAGACATTTTGAAAACAAAAGAGCTTGTCAAAAGATGAGTCCTTGCTAGTGCTGTTTGAGTCCTGTCAGGAATTGAGAAACAAAACACTGAACTACATTTCAGACATGCTTGAAGCCCCTCTGTGGGCGGCAACATCCACATTTCAAACAGCCCTGAAACAACTTACAAAGTTATGACTTTCAAGGGGATGTAAGTTATGACTTTCAAAGCAAAAACCCACAGTTAAATCATACTGTCAAATAAAAATACCTGTCACTCACTTCAAGCATAAATAACTGGACAAATCTAGTTTTCCCTATCATTTGTTTTTACTTGTTTAACACAAAATCAAAAGACTTTATTATTAGATACTTGAAACAAATCTGATATCTGCATAGGCTACTTGAAATGACTCCTGTTTTGAACAAACCTCCTATTTGCAGCATGTTTTGGAGTTTTTCCCCCTAATTTTCTTTTCAACCTTTCCTGTTTTTCATTCGTCAAGCCATTCTCCCTCCATCTGCCTCACTATGAAGAAAGATCGGGTTGACCAAGCCCTCTTTGACAAAGGAGAACGAGTATCTCCCTCGTTATTCACTCTCTCTCTCTCTTTCAGTTGATTTAGAAATCGGCAGGGCACATCCACATGCACTTTCAGGCACTCATACACAAAAACAAACGCTGGCACACACACTCTCAGCGCGAGTGGATATGAAAGCGTGCGCAGCGCACACTCAGACTGGCCCCCGCAGCTTCTTACCTCATTGTTCGGCACGTTACCATGGAAACTGGAGCAGCTGCAGCGTGGCAGACTTCAAGTGCGAGTGTGTTTTATTCTGTTTGTGCATGCGTGTGTACGTGTACGTGCAAATGGCGGGAAAGGGGGGCGTCTTTTGTGCTGAAGCCATAGTGACCTGTGCATCTAATATCCTGCTGGACCGAGAAGCGGGCTTGTGTTTACTAACTTCAGTCACATGGCCTGAAAGCTGACTTAAGACCCGCCCACCAATGTGTCACAATGAACCATTTTCTCTGGTCCAGAATAAACAGACAGAATAAGAATTCTACTGCTGCAATACAGGATAAACAAAGTCTGGCCTAGCACACAGAGAGAGAGAGAGAGACCTGCGATTATAATCTGGACCGTCTAGACTGATTGGTTACATAACAGTCTGTGTGGTGGATGTGTGCGTGTCTGCGATGTTTGGTCCCGAGGATGAGGTAACCATGGGACCCCACTGTGCCATCTGGCCGATGGCTTATCCTGCCTGGTTATGGAAAAAAACAAAAACAAAGCATGGAGCTAAGACAATAACACACCACCATGTGTACACTGATAGAACTGGCCACTGTACAACATTCTGTATGTTGTTAGGTTTTTCAGACCTGGTATTTTCGTTGTTGATGTTTAACCCCTTAAACAATATGGTTTTAAATAGCTAAATATCTTCCTTATATACTTTTCAAACATGATATTTTTATTTGTTGAGCAGCTTTACAACTGAAATAGATTTCTTTGTTTGTAAATTTCACTATATAAAAATACAAAAATTGCCAAGTAACGTGGAATTTTTAAGGTAGAAAACTGAATTTTAAAATATCCACTCCAATTATCTCTGTTCACAGCTTCAAATAAATCATGTTACAATGTGTAAAAAAATAATTATAATAATTGAACCTGTATTCTCCCTTCCCTGCTGTCTGATTGATGAATATGAACATGAATGTTGTTCATGGTTAAAAATGTGTCTATATTTGAAGCAGTCTCAAAAAGGGATTATGAAGTTCAGTCGGAAAGGACCATCAAAAGGTAAACACATATACATATATATATATATGTGTATATATATATATATATATATATATATATATATATATATATATAGCATAATGGCATTTTCAAAAGCCTACACCTTAAAAAATGTCTCCTCTGGAATGTTCCCACGCCAGTAGTATTCAACAGATTAGCTGTGCCGTGGAACATTTCAGCGTCAGTCTGTCAATCAAGCCTCTGCTGTATGAAGGGACCAGCGCTTGTTGTGGAGTCACAGGATGGACAGCATATGGTAAACTGTAGACAGACTAAAGATAGGATTTACAACAAAAGCCAAAGTCACAACAGCATGCTCTGATTCTTATCAACCGGCACCGTCAGAAAAGTTTTAATCCATATAACATGCAGAGTTGCCACCCAAACAAAAGGATGCCAGCTTTAAAAATGCCCCTCACTGGATGGGCATTGTCTCCTGGGGGTGAGAGGGGAGGGGGGTGCCATCTGTTCTGGGTCAGGTGCAGAATGTGGTAATATGTGTACTGTAGTACTCAGAGAGAAAATTCATGTGTGATCAAACTTCACCAGTGTGTAGCAATTACCATACAGATGGCAGTGCCCTGTAAATGTCAACCACCTCTTTCTCTCTCTTCCCTGTCGCTCCTTCAGAGAATCGTCCATTGTGTTTTTGTTGTTGTTGTTGCTTTTTAGCTCATTTTCATTTTAACCTCCAGCACGTGTGCAAGCACAGCTTTTCATCCATGACTCTGTGAGTCTGACACACACACAACAAACCCACACATACTGATTTCCTTTTTTTTTTGTGGGTACATTCCACAGGTATAATGGGTTTTTTTGTCCAAACTGTATTTTCTATCCACTTAACTTAACCCTACCTCTAAACCCATCCCTAACACAAAAAGTTCTATTTTAGATTTTCAAAACATTTGATTTTATATGATGTGTACTGTATGTTTCCTCGTGTCCCAACAACGTCAAAACAGTATTACTGATTTTACTGTATTTTTCATCAAACAAATGCAGCCTTGGTGAGCATAAAAACATTTTTTAATGTATTATTTCAACCTTTTTGACTGGTATTGCATATCATTTGAATCACTGTAGCCATAGTCGCAATAGTAATTATTTTTCCATTAACTGAAACTGCATGCCAAATATTTCTCCATATATTAAGTGTTAATATTGATCACCTTGTTATTGCAACATTTTGACAGACTCATTTAGCTGTTCTGTTGAAATGATGACCTCATTACAATGCCTAAACTGTGATCGTGTCCGGTACTGGTTGGTCCATAATATGGAGTCCAGATGTTGCCAGGGGTTTTCAGGGTCATAACTCAAACTGCCCAGTAAAAGACTCTTACCTTTCGCCCTGAGAGTAACGAGTTCTCTATGTGTGTGCTTTGTGTGTCAAAACCATCATTCATGTGCTTGGCGTGATTTATTATTTTTTTGTCACCGTATAAACTGAACTTCCCATTTTAGAGAGCATTACAGCAAATTACACATAGCCAGGTCATTGACTAGCTAAATAAACCACCAGGACAAATGAGTTCATTAAAGCAGTACATGCTAAACGAGACAGATTATGAGCCTCAAAATGAAAGATACCATTTCTAAAGAACTTTTGGCAGTTTAGTCAAATATTTTCAACACCGAACAACCCCATTTCTCAAGCAAACAACTTTACATTTAGTGGGAGACACCTGAGAAGTCTCTTCGGAGGGGAAGAACTGTCAGAGCTAGAGACGAAATGCCCATTTCATGCTAATTAAAGTCCCATCAACTAGGTTTGATCTGCGTGACCTGACAGAATAGCACCTTTAACCTAGGGAGACACACACACTTATGAACACTGGATGATATAGCGCACTAGAGATGGCACAGGCCTTTCAGCATTACGTGAGCCTGAAGAAAAGGGCAGAGGTTAGGAAAGCAAGCGTAACAATTCGGGGCTGGTAGGGGGCGGCGCTATTGTTCAAATGTCCTGATCTCCCGGCTCTGACAGTTATCTGTCTGTTTGATCACAGAGAAGAAGTTGGAGCTTCTCATACAAATGTAGGCCAGCTCTCAAAGGAAATCAGCTTAATGAACCTCAGTGAGGCGTTTAGTTTAGTGTGTGTGTGTGTGTGTGTGTGTGTTGTGGAACACACTCAAGCCACTGATTTAGTGCTTGGTAAGTTACTACACTGTATTGATTAGTACATTGTGGCTGTAAACTGATTTTCTCAAAGCCTTCCTGTTTGGCAGTTGTTTTGCAGTCAGTCAGTTATTTAGTTATTATTTTATTGTTATGGTCTCAAAGACCCAAGTGCCATATGTGTAAAAATAATAATACTTTTTTCTTTCTTTTTATTAAATAAAAAAATTAATCCCAATTATTTTCCCATTAAGATTAATCATTAAAATTGTTTAAAAACTCTAATTTCTGTCAGTTATACTTTTTCAATTATTATTAATGTTTCCCATTATTATTAATGATTAAAATACCTGTGCTATTTAATATTTTCTAGAAACAGTAATATGTTTTTTCAGTATTCTTTGATGAATAGAAAGTTTAAAATAAAATATTTTTTTGAAAACTTTTGTAACATTATGAATGCAGCATGAATATGTCATATCTGAATAAAAGTATTAATTTATTTCTCTCTTTTTTTCTTATCTAATTTTTGAATAGCAGTGTATCACAGAAACAGCAGTCAGCGTAAATGTTGATAATAATAAGAAATGTTTCTTGAACAGTAAATCAGCATATTACTATGATTTCTGAGGATCATGTAACATTGAAGACAACATTGAAGACATTGTACAAATATGCGAATTGAAAACATTTATTTTAAATTATAAAAATATTTTACAATATTATTTAGAATAGTATTTGTAAGTTGCTTCGGATAAAAAGTGTCTGCTAAATCAATAAATATAAATGTAAAATACTTAAATCTATTCCTCTGAATAATAATTGTAGACAGCATATATTGAACCAAAAATAATACAAAACACAAGAGCATTAAATAAATACAAAATGAAACAATAAATTAATTAATTGTATGTATTTATGTTTTATTATGTTTAATAAAGAACATTTGTGGGCTTTTTTTAAGAAAGTTTGAATGTGTTCATTTTTAATTGTCAATTTAATTAATGTGAAAAAAAAAATGAATTCCAACTTCAAGATATTGGGTCAAACAATGCCGAGCTGCCGTTTTGGTGTCAGAGTACTGCCACACGAGGGTTGAGAGCAGAATATAGGCCATTACCAACCTGTCAGTCCATCTGATGGATCACAGCACAATCTAATCACAGACTGCTACCCTCACTGCACACATGACACTAACACATACGCCCAATTAAGAGAACCTCAAACACTGCTAGATTAGTTCAAGTGCCTTATTTTAGGGCATCTGTTTCTCTTCCTGACCCCCATTCTATTATTTTATAGTGCACTCCAGGCTACTTTGGTAATCATTCATTTGAGACAAAAGTCCAGGCCATGGTGGTCAATACAAGACCCAGCTGATAGCATATTCTAATTCAACTAATTAACTTTTCTTTCCTTTCTTATGATTATTGTTCAACCACATTAATGGATTAGCATACTTAATTTGAGGCAAATATTCAATTTCCTCTGCCTCACAGCTGTTGAATGTGAAAATATAAATCGTCAGATATAATCGAATCACAGTGAGCTTTTTTTCCCATATTTGCCAGCAGTCAGCAACTCCTCTTATATGATGCTCAAGGTTAATTGCACAGGAATTGCAGTCATGCAAATAATTAATCTGAATTTATGCTGAATGAAGACATTCAGGCAGTACTGCTTGGTTGCTTTGATGGAGAGAGTGAGATTCAGTATGCATACTTATGTGAAATGAGCCATATCTCAAATCTATGTAGCTGCTGATATAATTATGAGAGATGATGATTGATTCTTACTTTTGTAAGTCATTCCAAAAAAAAAAATAATCTGCTAAATGGTTTAATTGCTCTTTCTTTCTTTAACTTGAATGTTACAATCAAATATCCCCATATTGTGCATTTATTGCCTTGCAGGCACCCTTCCCCCAAATGAGTGTTGATTATGTGTTAAACAGCACATTCACAGCTAATTGCTAAACCTGTAATTGTAGGTTTGTGAGGCTGTAAGGTAACACATGGTGCCATTAAAACAGTTCAGCATGCACTTGGATGGGCACTCTGAAAGAAAGCAGATTAAAATGTCATTTAATTGGAACTTTGTTTGTTTAGTTTTTTTTTGCCATTTTGAAAGTTCAGACTGGAGCAGTGTTGTTGTTAATTAAAACCATTAGAAAACATGTTTTCAACGATTTGATAAATAAAATAAAATAAAATAAAATTAAAATAAAATTAAAATAAAATAAAATAAAATAAAATAAAATAAAATAAAATAAAATAAAATAAAATAAAATAAAATAAAATAAAA
>JAUCMS010000045.1:11681184-11692477 GCA_032357445.1 Enteromius radiatus
AAAATAAAATTAAATTAAATTAAATTAAATTAAATTAAATTAAATTAAATTAAATTAAATTAAATTAAATTAAATTAGTTAATATAGCTTATAGTTAAATAGCTAATTCAATATATTCATAAATACTGTAATATTGTATACAAAATATGAAATGATTAATTGCATCCAAATTAAAAGTTTTGTTTATATAATGTGTGTGTGTGTGTGCGTGTGTGTGTTCTGTGTATATTTGTTATGTATATATAAATACATGCACATGCATATAAAATATATAAATACACTTGCATATGTATATATAAACACACACAATTGTAATAATAATAATAATAATAAATGTTTTGTTCATACATTTAAAATCTTTTTATAAATATTTGAAAACATTGAAATACATTGAAATCCTTGGAAACATACTTGTGTGTGTTTATATATACACATAATAAATATACACAGTACATACACATATACTATATATACAAAAGACTATTTTCGATGCAATTAATCTTGATTAATCATTTAACAGCACTTACAAAAATAGTTTTAAATGTATATATAATGTAAATGTAAAAGTAAATAACACTGGATTGATCCCACCAAGAACCAGGATGGAGCATAATTTTTTTAAACTATTTTCATAGTTATTATCCTTAAGTGAACAGGCCTTAGACGCAAATGCATGTAAGCAATGGCATCTAATTCCTCCTCAAAATATGTAATAAAGAAAAATTTCTCTTCAAAAAGTAAACTTTATTACATACAAATTTAAATTAATATTAACATCAGACCAGAAATGTTGGCCTCTTTACTTGATGTCAATACAGTATACGTATATAGTATAGTATAGTATATAGTTTGTAGCGATAAAAAAAGTAAAGTAAAGTAAAGTAAAAAGTACTTCCAAATATGGAAGTATATTTGTGAACAAAACATTTTGTGCTTTTTATGGTTTTCTGTTTTATCAGCATACAGCAGCAGGGATAGAAAGTAATGTGTGCAGTAAAGAAAGCAGAAAATGTCCCTTTAAAGTGGGATCACATGATAATAGAAGTCACATTTGAGACGCATTTGACTTCCAGGTGTAAATGGTGATATGTCTGCCCTGACCAATTAATATTCGGATCACCTGAGATGGATCTTGACAGAATCAGAACCAATGAACTGCTGAATAAAGCACATTTCAAATACAACCGCACTAGGCCCCAGTCCATTCTAGAAGACTCCGGAGCAGATGTCACTGAACTTACAAGGACTTCAGAGCAGGTGAAAGCCGAAAAGAAATCCAATCCCCTTCAAAAACACCCCTACGAAAACTCCCCTCAGAAATGGGACACCTCACCTAGTCTGTCATATCGAAGTCCAACACTTTCTCTGACTCACCATTTAAGACTTAAAACATCAAAGTCCCTCCTTAACAATGAGGCACAACAGCTTACCCTTCAAAAGAACAGCAGAAAGTTTTTTTTTTCTTTTTCCTCGCCTTCGCCCCAAACAATGGCTTGTAAACGACAAAAGGGAAGGAAAAATAAAGGAAGGTTATGAGGAGATTCACCCTTCACCTGCTCGGAGTAATACAATCGCTTAATGACCACGACAGCCATTATAGGCCACGCTTTGGAGAAAGAAGACCGCATGCTTTATGTCCGACAAAGACCTTAGATCCCGTCTAGAGTTGCACTGCCTTAAATGTACTTCCCCTCTACTCCACCCATCAGTAATAAGTGCCCTCAGCGCTTTCAAAAGTCAACAACAGCGAGCAATGCTCGGATAAAGAACACACTTAAAGGCATAGTACGCACACACAAAATTAATTATCACTTACTAGTCATCATCTACTCACTCTAGTGTTGTTCCAAACCTTTCTTTGTTGTGTGGAATACAATTATGTGAATATCCAGGCCACTATAGTGAAAGTAAATGAGATGTCAAGATTCAAAATGACTAAAAAGCACCATAACAGTGGTCCATATGACTCCAGAGCAAACCTTCTGAAGTGCTTTTAAAGCTCAAAAAACAGCGTCTGAAATTCTAAATCTAAACATTTTATGAATGAATCATTATTTTCATTCAGATCTGGTCAGTGACTCTTTCGAACAACAAGTGGTTTGAATTGTTCTGATTTCATACTAAATTTCAGCTTGTTTTACACACAAAGCTAAAGCGACTGTACCAAAGTTATGGACCATTTTTATGATACTTTATGGGTTTTTTTTAAATCGAGAAAACTTAATTCATTCATTATAGCTGCACCAAAACTCATTCAAAATGTCTACTTTTGTGTTTCACTGACAAAAGAAAGTCATACAGGTTTGGAACAACATGAGAAGGGTTTTAATGCAAGAAGGAGTGAGAGGAGAGGAGATTGTTAATGATGGAAAGATGAAGGATACTTAGATGAGTGAAGATAAAAGAGAGGGGAGAGGTTGTGGTGTCAGGGTTAGGTGTGCTTAAGGGCATGTTAACAAAAGCTCAGCTCATTTAACAAAAGTGTGTGACACCCATGCATACACACACCCACACACATGCATAAAAAAAGTATGTTCATTCACACACATATACAGTACATAAACTGTGCAAACAAACCTCTTTTTGGTCTTTCGATTTAAAGTATAGGCCAAATAGAGAGATGAAAAAAACGCCAAAGTATGTTTCTGCACCACACTTGAAATGCAAAATGAGCAGTATATTGTTTCCAAACAGGTCTCTAACAACTGCTTTAATCATCAAAAAAGGTTGTCCTGCCCCCAAACTCTTGCCATTGGTTAAGCTAATTTTGCTATGTTGGTCCACTCTCATCTACATCACTTGTAGTTGTCTCTACAAGTTTTGATGAAGAAGAAAAATAATGATATGCTGTTAACAATCAAGTTAATAAGATACGGAAGCCATGGGATATCTCCGCTATAAGGAATAAAAAAATATCTCTTTCTTTAAAAAAAGCCTATTTCATTCCATTTAAGCTGTTAAAGCACAGCTTAAAGATATGAAAATTAATAATAGATTTCCCTCCTGTTGTTACACTACTTCATGTGTGATTTCTGATCTGTCATCTACCTTAACCTCTGACCCACGTTTGAGGGGAAAATTACATTTCGCCATGGCTAACACAAGCCAGCGCTACCGCCGGGCTTGAACAGAGCCCCCCAGCAGCATAGTGCAGTGGAATAGCGGCATTAACTCTACTCTTTGTCCGCAGAATAGCTCCATTGTGAGGGCCCCCTATGAGCATGCTGACTAAGGCTACAGAATGAGTCCTCTTCTAAGCCTGACCAGGGGGGCAGGAGAGGGACGGGGGTCCAGCTTAACTCTCCACGCCCCCTTCCCCTCCCTCCTGGAGAGTTCTAGGAAATTCCTGATTCAATATAACTTTCTAAATACCTCCCCTTCATCTCTCCCTCCCTCTATATGTCCAATCCTCTCATTCATGCAGTCACTCATTCATCCACCTTTCCATTCACTCACTCATTCACATGCCCTATGGAGTTTTTCATAATGGTCAAAGACATATAAGAGCGGATATGAAAAAGAAAAGGAAAATTTTATTTAAAATCAAGTGTAAAACTCATATGAAGAATTTAGGAATGGATTATTTTATTGATAATGTCATGTGTTGTAAACAAAAAATAATCACATATTTTCTTTATTCACAAACAAATGTAAATCTTAATCATTAAGGTAAAAAAAATACTTGTCGTCATAAAAAAATTATTTTTACAAATATCAATAATATATATAATAAATAAATATATTATAAATTTTTTTTTATAATATCATACATTTTTATAAAATTGCATACATGCATTTTTCTCCTAAATATACTGTTTATTTAAATAGTTATTTTAATTGTTTTATAATACTGTGTGTGTGTGTGTGTGTTGTGAACACACTCAAGCCACTGATTTAGTGCTTGGCAAGTTACTACACTACACTTATTTAATAAAAATAATTGAATACAAAAAAATGTAGATAGATAGATTCTGATCTCTAGAATTCTATTGTCTATTGTTTCTATATAAGAATTATTAGGGCAAAAAATGAACATAACTGACTCATGCATAAGAGACTGTATAAGGGTATGTATATGTTTGTGTTGATCAGAAAGCAACATCTGCTCACATTATTCGAGTGTGAATTGAGGAGCATTTGTGTTGGTCTTTTGAGGCATTCAATAGCCATAGGTACTCATTGATGCCAAAGATAGTTTCTAAAGAAAACAAAGAAATTCATTTGCCTAACGTGCATTTAATTGGCCCAAGTTACTGTTCAACTTCTCCCCAAAATGCCCCGTTAATTCATCTCAATCACAGGACAGTCACAGGTCACATAGTGCTTATTGTACGCTGCTTGCTTTAGCAACGACTCGGCTACATTTGCATCCAAACTTGAAAGGCCAGCAGTTCAATCCCATAACAGTCAAACAGATGAGAGTTACAATAGGCAAAACTGCTGTTGTGTAAATCTAAATCACCCCCTTCACTCTCTTTCTCTCTTTGATTAGAGTAATGGAGATTAATTCATCCTCTTATGGTGGTCAGTTTCTATAAATAACAAAATCAAACAGCGCATTCACCGAGGCCTCTGACGCATGCCTTGAATCCAAATGTACATGCATGTTGTTCCTCACTTCGACGTGGTTAAAAGCTGCTGCTAAATGAATAAATGTAAATGCGCATGCAGCCTTTTATTTGGAAACCCATTGAAAGGGTCCTCGCACAGAAGCTTTGGATGCAAGATTCAGTTTGGTTTAACTCTAATTACATGCTTCTGAAAGGGCGACTTCTCTGATCTTGAATGCCACTGTGAACTCAATCGCTCCAAAAGACCAACCGAAAACACTTTTCAGCAAATGCTTCGATTTCACAGCCTTCTTGTTCCGAGTCGTAGCACATTTGTAGATGGCTTGTCTAAAACATTAAGGGGAAAAATGATTTGCTGCCCGTGATTAAAACCACTCGAGATCAATGACATGGTTTATTATGCTGATCTGTAGCAGCACCTCCAAACGGCTTGAGTGTGGATCATACACACGGTAACTAATCCCAGACTCACACACAGTCATTGCAGTTCACACAGAGTCGAGCCATAAAACCACACTTCCGCTCACTAACCCTGAGACACTCCATCACTTTGTTGACACATATACCTGCTGATGAACGCGCCAAGTGGGTTCAGGGAAAGAGCCTATGAAACAAGAATTGGATGAAGCTCGTGTCTATAACTGAGATTTACTGAGACAAAGTGCTCTTGTGTAAATCGGCGGCTTTTTGAAACGGTTGCGGCTGGGGCGCAGTGGCAGAATTGGAGGCATGTGTTGGTGCAGCGATGGGGCGGGTTTATGGTCGCTGCAAGCGTTTGATGTGCTGTAATGAGGAAGTGAGTGACTTCCTGTGGTTAACGGGAGCGAGGGAGATGGATGACGGGGGAGGCCGTAAATGAAAAGCAGCAGTAGCGCAGTTAACAGAGGCTGGGGTGTGCGGGTTAAACGTTTTTCAAATGTTTTAACTGCGTTCTCTCCGACACGACGGGGGGCGAGGATATGTCAGGGTCAATAGGTGACGGGCGAGATGTGTGCAGTCTGACATGTCATTATTTCCTGGAAGATAGGGTGTACTTGGTTTAATTACGTGGGACCAGATCCAGATGGAAACTTTTTGGAGTCTATTTAACTTTTATTGTCATTGTAAGCTTTGTGTTGAGTTCACAGGCTTTTGCTCTTTTCAGAGAGATGTCAAAGGCGGTAGCTTCACACATATAAGAGATAAAGTTTATTTTTTAGCTTACATTTAGGTTCGAAGACAGATATGAAGATTAAAGGAATGTATAGAACTGGCCGAGTACACATCAAGTTCCTGCTCTTGACATTTTCAAAAAATGCAGTGTTTTCTCATTGGTTGCCATCAAGACAACCCACATCACCCTGCTCCTTTCCTCAACACCATTTGCTATTGTATATGTCGTTTCAACTTTGACCTCTATGATGGGAGCTGTGACCCTTCACCAGGCCCACACAGAATCCATACAAGTTCTCTCTGGTCTTCACATCTTTCAGTTTATTTAAATCAGAATCAGAATAATAATTAAGAGTATTCCATTGATCGTTTCCAAAAATCACAGCAGTAAAGTCATTTGATAAATCAGACTACTCAGGTTGCATTGCATGTTTTTGATTGAGAAAAGAACACAAGTGAGTCACTTCTTAGTGAATCAGACTAAGAAGTGACTAACTTGTGTTCTTTTTAGTGAATCAGACTAATCTGGTAGCAATGTACATATGTTTTTGATTCACTAAAAAGAAACAGTTCATATGAGTCACTTCTTAATGAATCAGACTACTCTGGTTGCTGCAGATTTAGCGATTGCGGCAGAAATAAGATTGCACAAATTAAGACTGACTGTATTTTTACCCAGCTTTGAAGAAACCAAAATGACAATTTTCTGTCATTCTAAGATGAAAACCAGTTAAAAAGGTGAATATCTAATGGAATTGCAGAAAGTGAAAATCAATCACACAGAACCCTTGCTGAGTCTCATTACTTATCAAGCCACACCATGAGATAACCTCATTCATACTCTTCAATAAGTTCCATTGTCCTCACTGGGTTTTACTTTCTACAACAGTGAAGTGAAGTGGAATGCAGCAGTGAGACGTCATAAATCTCTTCAGGATGATAACAATGTGTTTTAAGAGTCATAAAGTGGCCTTAAGTATCTTCAGCACTACTGAGGATTAGCCTGTAAGCATTAGATCCCCTGAGGCCCGGCTCATTCATATGCAATGAGCGAAGACCCCTTACCGAACTCACACACAGTGCTGAAGGGCCCAAAAAGAGGCTATGAACCCTTGAGCATTCTTAAACTGGTCAACCGTGCAGCCAGCCAATCAATCATCCAATTACCAATTAATCAATAAATCAAATGTATGTTTTCATACACAGTGTGTCGAGGAAATAGCCATGGAATTCATCGTGTCATGGTGCTAGTAAGACACGATGCGTTAAAATAGCAACAAATGCACACAAAAGCTATGACCAAGAGCTGTGGGAACTAGCAGGCCAAATAAACCAATCAGATTAGTGTGTGAAAGAGAAAGTGCTATTTACATTGAGCACAAAAGTAAGATTAACTCTTGTCATAGATTTGCTCTGTGCTTGTGTTTGTGTGCTCTCTCTTTGTTTACACATTGATTTGATTGGTGACCTTACAGATTCAACACGACTTATCCCTCCTCCGGGATTTCTGCATACTCAGAGTCGGTAATGATGTCATTGGAATGTGCAAAGCATTGACCAAACATTACGAAATAACAGCAGATAACATTCTTCAAAAGCCATCCTATCATGCAACATGGGATTTGGCTGGGAATAATGTAGAAGCCAACAGATTAAATATTTCAAACACGGCTTGCGATAAAAAGCTGTTTTGCTTTGAGTAAAAGAGGGCTGTATCTTGTTATGTTTGCCACTGATTCAGCTGACGCTGAAATTCCAGACACCCTCCCGCGGGGTCACAGAACTTATGTTTTCCATGCTTTAATACCACACACATGGACATTTTCATATTTTTGGTTCATTGATCAAATTTAGCACACTTGCTTTAACGGTGTTGATAATATTAAAGTGACAGTTCACCCAAAATAAAAATTCTGTAAGGATTTTAACAATACAAAAAAATAAATAAATCAATTAAAAAAAAAAAAAAATATATATATATATATATATATATTATAGCTTAGTTACTGAGTTGAGCAATAAACAGCAGCATTTGACTTAATATTTCCCAATAATAAACAAATTTGAATCTTTAATCATATCATTTCAACCAGTCAATCAGTCAAAACCTGTATGGCTTTCTTTCTTCTGTGGAATATACCTCGCAATACTTTCAACAGAAGAAAGAAATAAGCTTTGAACCAACATGAGGGCGATTAAATGATTTTTGGGGTTAAATATCTTGTTAACATTAAACAGGATTTGGTTGTGTTTCACCTACTTGCTGGTCACTTCCCACCACTGATCAACCTGTGCAAAAGGCCACTTTTTTGACAAATGACATATGTTTGCGCAAAGCTGTTGCGTTTAGAGTTTAATATATTGGATCCACTCAGTTTGGGGCCTCAAAGTTAAGTGAACAGCTTTCATGACTCCCCACATGATCAGACATTGACACTTGACACTGTGAATGCCGGCCACTCCACGTCTTTGAAAAAGAGCATCTAAAAACAGCCCATCACATCCCTTTCTTTCTTCCGTCCTTTTAATTCTCCCACATAGCAACTTTTTTCCCCTTTCTCTCTCCCTCCGTTCGATAGCTTGCTCTCTCCCCCTCTCTGGATTCTGTGCTGTGGGTCCTCCTGACAAAGGGAATTGTAAGGATGAGCCTAACTGGTATTGGCCCACACAATGGGCCTGAAGAATGCGGAGAGGGACAAAGGGTAGCCATTGGCTGGGTTAGCCCTGGGGTGACAGATCCGAATGGACGGATGAACACGGGGGCTGCGCTCAGGTCTGCGAGGGACCGGCCAACCCCCCGCCAGGCCTGCCCGAAAAGCACCGCGGTCAGGGCCCGCAAACAATCGACCAGCGCTAACTAGCCACCCTGCTTGGTTCTCCCCCACTCGTGGTGATTGATATGGGAAACGCAGAGCGCACTGTTGTGCTTTCAGCCTGCAATTATCACCCTCGCCTCATGCAAATATCAGAGATTAGGTCGCTAGCATCTAACTTTGATTTTGTATACATAACAGGTTTAGATGGGCCATCGAATACCACGGTTATGCCCAGCGTCCGATGAGAACGTCTGAAACGAATGCAAGAGACTAATGAAAGCCCTCGGCTGACATTAAAGAATGGAGGCATAGAAATGTGCTCATATGTATTGCTGTAAGAGTGAATGGCTTCACCCATAGGATGATAAATTAAAAGAGAGGTGTGGATTTGCATGGTGGTCAGGCATGTGATGTGTGTGAACATTTTTTGGTCAGCACATGTGCTGTTGTTCAGGGTTTTAGAGTACCGGAACTAACCAAAACACCATTAAATTAAATTTCATCCATCAAATGTATACTGTATAAACATTACTCCACAGAAACTGTTCTCAACCAGGGGACCGGAGCCCACAAGATCACTCAAAAGGATATAAAATAAGATAAAACAGGCATTACAATAAGCTCAAACAACTAAAATAGATATTTCTTACTTCAATTCACAAAAACCTGGATTTCTAAGCTTCAACAGTAAAGTAAAATAATACAATTTTACAATGAATATACATTTTTCTAATTTAATGTGTAGAAATTGATTAAAAAACATATTTTTTATATTTATGAAGTAAATAACAAATAGTTTGAAAAGTGACGAGGCCTTTGAATATCATTTTCAGAACTGATAAACAGCTTTTTGAGCGGAATTGAAACAACAAAGAACTAAATTTAGCTAAATAATGACACTATTGTCTTCTGGTTTACAGCTGAGATACATCAAGCCTGATCTCCTTGATGTTAAATAAGGCGAATCTGTAGGACCGGGCAGATTTAGCAAAGTGGTCTGAAAACACCAACTGATCAACTCCAAGTTTTCTGGCTGTTTTTGAAGGCGTTATGGTTGATGATCCTAACTGGAGGGTGAAATTGTGATTAAACTATGGGTCTGATGGAACCACAAGTAGTTTTGTCTTGGCAAAGTTGAGCTGAAGGTGATGGTGCTTCATCCAGCAAAAAATGTCTGTTAGACAAACTGAGAGGCGAGCAGCTATTGTTGGATAAACAGGATGGAATGAGAGTTAGAGCTGAGTGTCATCAGCATAGCAGTGATATAAAAAGCCATGTTTCTGAACAACAGAACCTAGTGATGCCATGCAGACAGAGAAGAGAAGTGGTCCAAGAACTGAGCCCTGAGGCACTACAGTAGTGCGACTTCCTCGCCTCTACAAGGTACCTTAAAGGACCTATCTGAGAAGTAAGACTCAAACCACTATAGATCGGTTCCTGAGATGGCCTTTGCCAATAGGGTTGACAGCAGAAGCTCATAAATGATAAATTATCTATTTTATAACATTAACACTGTTATTTCCTGTTAATTCATGTAAATCTGCTATGAAACTTTGACAATGGGGGGGGGGGGGTTACTGGAGTTAAAAAAAAAAGGTAGAGAACCATTGCTCTATAGCTACATAAATTTATTTAATAAGTAATTTCTATTACTGTCTGTTGCTATTTAAGCTTCATCACACCTTTACAGACTGCTAACCTGTGAATAACACAGGAAAATGCGTCAGCATGTTCACACTCATACGGACACATCTTCTGCCTGCCAGAAAATGTGAAAATACTGTCCATACACATTCATTAACATCTTATGAAAAGCACTTCTACATTAGTAAAGCTGGTGAGACAAATTCTAATGGCATCATAGCTATACACAGAGCAAATCCAGAAACATCCTCCAGTTACATAATATTAGAGGAAGCATCTGCAGACGGACGTTTGTTCCACTTGCTCTGTTGTTTCCTTTAACTGTGCTTAAAGAGAGAAACAAATCCAAATACACAGAACCCTGCCAAACAGCACCTGGAAATGACATTCACTGCACTGCAGTCTTGCATTACATTGAAAAAATTACTTATACAAAAGAACAATTGGTAAGGCAGATTACATTAAACTCAGATTCCGTTTAGTTTGATATGCCTGCAATTCGATCCCAACATCTTAGGAACCGCATCACTAAAAGGATGTGCACGGTTTAATGCACACTTAGACCACATAACGTGCTTTTATTGTACACTTAAGGCATTGTCTACATGGATGACTGAACGTTTGAAAAAAAAGGAGGTAAGGTTCCTACAGATAGGCCAGCATTTGTCTTACACTATCAAAGGCAACCAATACCATCATATTTGTGACCCTGAACCACAAAACCAGTCATAAGGGTCAATTTCTCGAAATTGAGTTTTACAGTATAAATCACCTGAAAGCTAAATAAATAGGATTTTCGTTGATGTATGTTTTGTTATTAGTAGTTGTATCTAGATATTTGGCTGGGATACAACTATTTGACAATCTAGAATCTGAGAGTGCAAAAAAAAAGAAGAGAAAATCATATTTAAAGCTGTCTAAAAGAAGTTCTTATTACTGCATATTACTAATAAAAATGATTCATTCAATTAAGTTTTAATATATTTATGGTAGGGAATTTACTAAATATCTTCATGGAATATGATCTTTACTTAATATTAGGGATGGGACGATACACCTACCTCCCGATTCGATACGATTCCGATACTTGGGTGCCGATACGATATGTAT
>JAUCMS010000045.1:11710163-11725840 GCA_032357445.1 Enteromius radiatus
AAATGGACCTGTAAAACCGTTTCTGGGCATGTTTTCCCCTTACCTAAGCTACATACCTTCTATGTACATATCAGACATCAATTTAAAATATTCTCTCAATGCATTCTATGGCACCTTTAATAATGTAAATTACAGTCATAATTAGAATATTTCCAGTACACGCCCCAGGCTTTCACTGTATCGTCAACTCACTCATCATAATCTTCGGTAATCCTCTGCAAACTTCCCCATCGCTCATTTGGTCCTTTTTGAGTCTTCGGTAACTCTCATCAAACTTCGACAGTTGGTTGAACTGGCTCATTTAGTTCTTTTTGAATTGAATGTGCTACTTTCATTCAGTTCGAAATTCGATTTTGTGAACTGGCTCGACCGGTCACTTCGAAAAATTAGTTCAAGAACTGAACATCACGTTACATTATTTGATTATACATTATTATTGTATTTTTAAATAGCGATGTATTTGTTGCTCAATTTGTTACTACATTTATAGTCTCGCGTAGCCAAGTCTCTTTGGCCAAGGCCCGCCCATAAGGCCGTTTGACCGACATGTCAAACAACCAATCACAGTTTGTTTCGTTCAGAGTCATTGATCTGTTCGTGCACGTATAACAACAATGGCGTCTGCATTACCACATCTGATCAAAACACTGAGTAAATCAGTAGGAAACGTATGCAGAATTCGTTCAGAGACCTTCAAAGCATCTAAAACTAACAAACACAGATTATTTCATGGACACGACTCTAAAGACAAAGCTGAATTTACTATTGTGCTGGAGGTGTTTGTTGGCGTTCTTCATGACACAAGTTTGGCGATCTGCACAGCTTGCCAAAGTGCACTAATGAGGTACAATAGTGTTTCCATCAGCAAACAGGCTAAAATATCTCTTTTTGTCTCCACTAAGTGCCTTAAACAAAACTCCGGGACATCTCTTAAAGAGTCTATGCCGTGAACCTCGCATACTTTTGAGAATCCAACGCTTAGCTGATCTCGATAAATGCTCATTGTCACTCATGTAAACACGACCAATCACACAATAAAAATCCGATAAAATTCAACCAATCAGACGACGACTTTGACATTCCTGAAGTGTTTCCAGTTAAGTGTACCATAGGCACACTTGGGCGTGACGTCTGAGGATGAGACTAATACATTTATAACTGTTTCCATCCTTCCTTTCGGTTCTGTCTATCATCTTCATACTTTCCTTCCTCTCTATCTGTCTGATTTCATTCCTTGTTTCAGTTTACCTTCTTTACTTATTTCTCTGCCTTTCTTTTTTCCACCTGTAGTTTTGAATTGCAATATCATTACACCCCTAATGTTGACACGCCATTCAATCTAAAGCCAATGAGAAAGATCCGTCCCAGGATAACAAGGTGAAGAATAAAGGATTTTCCACCTTAGGCGCTTTGGGCAAACCGTCACTGTGAACTTGTCTAACAGTACATTAAATATGCTCTCTCTCTATTTCTAGCCTCAGTGCTATTGTATGCAGAACACATAAATCACACCAGGCAGTAGAACCCAGGAGAGAGGGGGTGGTTGTGTGTTTTCAGAAAGACCGCAAGACCAGCTCCAAATGAGGAACGGGTAAAGAGAGAGACAAAAAAAAAGAGACAGAGAGAGGTCCCACTTTACACCTGGCTGCAGGTATTTTTTTTCACCTTCTTCAAAGACTTGTTCTTCCTACTCAGTTTTGCTCTCTTCTGTGGTTCTCACACACACCCTAATACCTCTCTCAGCCCCGGCAAGTCGCTACAGATCCAGCATGTGAGAGTTTGGTTTGGGGTGAGTGCCGGTCAATCAATCACCTTCTGCGATGGCTGTATTACAAGTCTGTTCTGCCATGTCATCACACAGGAATCTTTATGGAGGCAGACAGCACTGTGGGCAAGTTTTAAATAATCATTTTTATAAAACACAGAGAGAGCAAGAGCTTTTATCTCTGAAGTGCTTCGGTGAGGGACAGGAACAGGATGAAACATAACATTATAGATGGTGGGGAAATACACACTTGGTTTGAAGATAAAATGAGTTAGTGTATAGGAGATATAGGGGTGGACACACACACACACACACACATACACAGCCAGTCCTTAAGTGCCCTCATTGCATGGATGTGGATATAGTCTGTGGGTGGTTAGAAGACTGTTAAGGCCACAGTAAGATAAATATTACCATGATATGGAGTAAGAACCATACATATCCCTTAGATGTGTGTGAGGGATAATGAAATACAGCCCCCATTTTTCTGAAGAGCATTAAACCCATGAAAGTTCAGCAAAAAGCTAATTTCACAGTGGTTATGTTCACACAGCAGCTAAATGTTGTTGCCAGTCCTGTTTTAAACAACTGAGTTATGATATTTTGAGAACTCACATTTGCATTTGGGGAATTCAGTAAACCCGCAGTAAACGTTACACAATGAAAGAGATGGAAATTAAGATGTGAACTCTTTTTATGTTGGCAAGAAAAGTACATTTTCTTGATAATAAATAGAAAAACTAAATTTCAACATGCAACATATTTGCACTATAGATTCTGTGTTAGCAGAAGAGTTTTAACACAGCTGTAGGTATGTTCAGTTATAGTCCCAATTTGTAGACCAAATCAGGAAAGATAATGAACTGTAGGTTCCTCGTAAAAATTTGTGTTTTTAAACAAGCCTTTTTTTTAAATTGTAGTAATAATTATAAGGTCTGTTGCCGCCCAGACCTTGATCAGAACCTCAAAAGTCAACTTTTAAAGTAACATTTACAAATTACACATGCATACTTAACTATACTTTATGCACAATGTTTTTTTTTCTCTTTGCTTTTTTAAGTCAAAATGCCTATGGTAAGTTTAAAATATGTTAGACACAGATTACTAACCTCAATTTTCATCATGCAATCCGAAATCATTAACGGACTACGATTATTAATTTACCCAGCTCTGATTGTAATAAATAACAGCAAACAGGGGATGTTCTCATAAATTTGGTATTTATAATTATATATAAATATATACTATACTAACTTTATATACAAACAATAAAAATAAACTCTATGTCCCCATTTATCCAGCTAGCTAAAAGTGTGTTTGTGTTTGATTGAAAGCTGTAGAAGAATGTGTAAATGCAGGTGCTATATAGAGTTCATCTGTACGGATGTATGTAATCTCCTGTCTGTCAGCAGACTGCCTCCATTGCACTGTCAGGGTAAATGACTAATGAGAAATCACACAAAACTGCTGTCGGTCCCTCAGCCCTCTTTCACGGGCCCTGTAATAGTCTGACCCTCAGTCATACTAAATCTCAACACACTCTCTTCTTCTCAGTCATCTGTGAAGGGAAGCTTTAAAAGGTTACTCCAACCCAAAATGTTTTTTTTTTTTTTCATTAATCGCTTACCCCCACATTGTTCTAAAATCTTCGGTCGTCCTCAGAACAAGATATTTTGGATGAAAACCGGGAGGCTTTTGACTGTCCCATTGACTGCCAAGTAAATACCACTGTTAAGGTCCAGCAAAGTATGAAAGATATCATCAAAACTGTGCCATCAGTGGTTCAATCTCTATTTTATGAAGCAATGAGAATACTTTTTGTATGCAAAAATACTCTCTAACATTGCGCTATGGTGACGCAGAGAGACCAAGAGGTGTCTCAAAAAGTACATTGTCAATATCTTTCATACTTTTCTGTACTTTGACAGTGGTCAGACAAAGATTTGTGGGTTTTGAGCAACATGGGGGTAAGTAATTAATAGCAAAAGGTTAATTTTGGAGATGACTAGCCCTTTAATTCTTCAAATTCCAATTCTTCCTCATGAACTGGATGGATAGTTAATTGCCTCTATTGGCAAATTTTCTAAAATGTATTGTTTACACACACACACACACACTCTCTCTCTCTCACACTTACTTCCCCATTTCAAAAGCTGACTTAAAAATATCAATATGCACCTATTTTGTGATGTGACCTGAGTGGCAACATGAACTTTCCTCTCTGACCTCTAACGCTTGTGACCCCAGCACTGCCCTAATGGAGACAGGAAGGTATTAAGGTCTGGTTGAGTGGGGGTGAAAGGTGAGGATCACAGGTCAAGCTCTAAAAATGATCCGTCTCTATGGAAACACACAGAGAATCATTATGGGGACTCGTCCTTTGATGAAACCTGAGCTATTTGCTATATATTTAGAAGAAAATGACCTGATAATTATTACCATAAAGAACTGGTGTGGACTGTTTAATTTCAAACTGCTTTTTTGCACTCACGACACGTGCAGGTATGTGCAAGAAAGACAAATGTGATTTTATCGATGAACTTATGCATGAGTTCCAACACTTGGTGGAATGTGGTAATGCTAGTTCTGACATTTATGCCTTTTCACCATGAATTACCTGATGTTTATGTAAAGAACAAAAGCATGTATGGTATTTTCTCACCCTTAGTCAGTATGACTAATATGACTTATTTGATTGGCTTGCATGTTCATTACTTTCATGTATTTTATTCAAATTGAACTGTAAAAGTATTAGACAAAATCTTAATATTATTTCATTTAAACACATGTTACAAAAAATGTGAAAATGTATGCATTCACAAATAAAGAAAGAAAAATAATAATAATCAGAACACAATCATTCAGAAGAAGGCATTAATATGTAGGCTAATAGCTAATAAGCATCTAGGTAAAAGTGAGAATTTTAAAACAAAGTGCTATTGCATTCTCAAATTAGTTCTAAATGGCTTACAAATTTAAATTTAAATCCATATTTATTCAAACAATATGTAATCAACACGACAGGGGCCTAAAGATAGTTACAGAAATTTTGATGGATGGACAGATGGATGGGCCGGTGTCAAAGCACACCGGGGGCTGTATGACCTATCAGAGGATTAAGAAATAGAGTATGTGTATGTGAGTTGTCACTGGGTCAGTGAGAACACCAGGGGGCTGATACACTGAAGCACGGACTGCCCTTAGCACATCAGCTGTATGCCTGTGTGTGTGTGTGACCTACAGGTCACAGCTAAGCCTGAGGAGGTATTACCAACATGCAGACTTTAGGAGATAAACTCCCGTTATTCCCGAACTGACCCCAGATCTGTGACAACTATGCCTTTAAGGTAGAGTTAACTCTGCAAATACCCTTATAAGAGTGTAGTCAACTCAGGAACCACAGACTGATGCAAGAAAACTGGTTCCTGGTTCATCTGCAATTTAAAATATAAGCAGTTGTCAGTAAAAAAGCCATATAAATGTGGCCACTTGCACAATTCCATGCAAAATGACTTCATAATAATGTAGGTGCACTTTTAAAACACTTTAAACATTTAGATTAACCACTAATGGGATGATCCTTTGCGAAATAAACAGACTGAAATCCTTTAGTAATCTGCTGAATTGGATGCAAGGGTGAGGGGCCAAGGATTGCCTGGAGGTAAACTGGTGATTCCAGGTGAGTGAATGAGAGTATGACATCATATGCCTGGAAAAGCTGATGATTAGAGAGTAATGTGGCCACGATTTGGATGTAAATCAATGTACCTAAATTAAGTAATTAACACGTTATGTGAACCATTCAGAATTAAACTGAGAATGCCTTGGTAAAAGCAAAAAACACATTTAAAGTGCCCCTATTATTATGAAAGGTTGATATTTTGGTTTCGGGAGTCCCCAACAATAGGTTAGCATGCATGCAAGGTCCAAAACACTTTCATTGTCTTATTATTTGCTTATTTGCTCAACGATTTGCAAATAACTTGCTTTGTGCACAGCGTTACCAGGGAAACCAGCACCTAGTGGCAAAAAAATGAATTTGCATTTTCATTCAGACCAACCACCAACAAAAGACCATCAAGTGGGCGGGCAGTATGCTAATGTTTCATGTTGACGTCATCATGAAACAGCTTGGAATTAATTTTTTTTTTTAAAAAGACCCCTTTCAATGATTCAGAGATGATCTTTCCTTTAAGAAACAATAACTAGTTTATACATGGTACACTTTTATATTTAAAACTTTGCAGGATGTTTTCAATCACTTAGAGCTGTGTTACTGCATGAAAGGTCATTTTCAAAAATCCATAATAGTGCCACTTTAATTACAATTGAACTGAGGTACCCAACAGGATTTGAATTAGAAGGAAAAGGAAGTAGAATTAAAAATAAACAACAGAAAGAAAGGACAGATAGAACTAAAGAAAGATTGACAGAATTATAGATATATGGAACAATGTAATGACAGATAGAATGAGAGATTAAACAACAGATACGCAAAACAATGGATAAATGGAACGATACAGAAACATATTCAGAGCAATAGATGGCTAGATAGATAGATGGCAACTTGTCTTCAACATTTTCCTCTTCCACATATCCAAAAAAATATGACAAATCATGGAAGTTGTGGAACATATTCTTTGTGTTTGAACAAAAACATGTTCTCCTCCCTATTGTCCAGTTCTCTTCTTCAGATAGACCTTTCCTGACCTCAGTTATTACCAACTACAAATTCCAACCCTCAAAACCCCATTAGCCTCTATATGTGCTCTGACAATAACCCAGCCTC
This sequence comes from Enteromius radiatus, assembly GCA_032357445.1. Lineage (NCBI taxonomy): Eukaryota > Metazoa > Chordata > Actinopteri > Cypriniformes > Cyprinidae > Enteromius > Enteromius radiatus. Next base: position 11,716,718 of record JAUCMS010000045.1, read on the forward strand.
ACACACACTCAGGCCACGGCTCCATTATAAAGACCCTATGGACCCTCCTCCTGAGTCCTTAACACTCCAAAAGACGGCTTCTCTGGTTTTCTTTCTTTTTTCTCTCCTGTCTATCCCATTCTTCCTCTCTCATGTGCATCTTGCTGTGCTGAAGGTATGGCCTTTTGAAGTGCGCTGCGCTCTAATTGGACAAAAATGTAGTGTGGGGCTAGCTGGGTCATTATTACCCACACTGACCCCCTTGATAGTGGCCAATCCGCCTGTCGTTAAGAGAACCTGGCGTTCCCACGATGATGGGAGCCGTAGTGCTGGGGGTCTGGATTCCGTTAGCTTGGCCCGTAAAAATCAAGGCCCATTTTAATCAAAGCATGGAGGGGTCAGTCCTGGGCGTCCAATTACAACACCAGATGTTGAACAAGGGTCACCCTGACCAGCTCATTAGGCTTGTTTCGGTGTACAGATATTGAGAGGGACCGCTTCTGTTTGGGCTGTTTGTGATTTTGCCACACATGGGCAAATTGGGTTCATTTTGGATCTATTATGTGGTTAGAGGCGTTGCAAAAAACAAAACAAAAAAAAGATATTCGCAAGATCACCATTGCCTGCCCCGGGGAAAGGTCATCTTGGAAATATGGAGTAATACTTCGATTTGCATCACAGTAATAAATTACCTTAAGTAGATAACACTTCTTAAAAGTTCAAATAATATATTTACTGTATTTAGGTAGTATTCTACACCTCATAAACTGGTGTGAACAAAACAGTTTGAGAGCATTTCTGCCACTGCTAAAGTCTGTTTGAACACTTGATTTATCAGGTGACAACAGAATAATCAAAGTCTATAAAAGTGTCAGTTACAGAGCACGTCTACATCTAATTTTCTCAACGCCATACTTTCTGTCTACTGCAAATGTTTTTCTTGGCCGTGAAGCTGCAAAGAGGTTAATGTTAAGCAACAATATTCCATGTGGAATTCTGCCAAAATCCTTGTGAAGTCCATAATTAAATAAACTCAACAATACACTTATGGCATCGGCCTTTCCTTATCCATGGCAGGAGATTTTAAACATCCTCATTCCTGTCTCATGCAAGATCATCTTTTGTCTGTCTGCACTTGACTGTCAAGCTTAACGCTGAATCATTTTTAAAACGCTGTGGGTGGAGGTGGGAAAAGGACCAAGTTTCGGTAAAAGATTATACATATTTTAAAAGCACAGGAAGGGTGCGATCAAGAACAAATGCTGTTCCCAAGCTAACACTCCTTATAAAAGGATACTACTTAAAAGAGCTATTAGGGAAAGAAGGTGAGATTAAACTCTATCCTGTGCTACACTACCATTCAAAAATAAAACTTGTTTTGTTCTGTTTTTAATAAATTAATATGTTTATTCAGCATTAAATTGATCAAAAGTGACAGTAAAGACATTTTGGTCTCTTTAAAGAAATACCTTAGTGACTGACAGATGTATTTGTTCACCAGCATCAGCGTAAATGGCTTTAGGTGACTTAACATCTGCGCTCACCACTCGTGTAAATGTTACACCATTAGGATTTTTGCATCTAGCTTCTCCTGAATTTCCCCTGGAGGAAATCATTGCCATTACTGACATGGCTAAAAGGAAACTGCCTTGCTTTTATCCTGTCAGCTTTGATCTGCACATCCCAGAGGAATCGTCTACACCATGTCAGTCGCTGTGCAAACACTTCAATCATTTCTGCCAGTGTTACTGATAGGCACGTTCAGGTAGATGGTTGTTTGGTTGATACGTTTAGTCTTCATTCCCTCTAGGAATACCCAATGCTCTACATCCAACTCTAAATTGCTTCTCATTATTTCTTTCTTTTCAACATCCCATTTCTGTTCTCCAGCCTAGGGATCACTTTACTCAAGAGATGGAGACTAACATGTGCGTTTACAAACATGCCTCCAGCTTTCAAATGTAAAGAACGCAACTGCTTATATTAGCATTATTGCTTAATTACTGAACAAAGCGAGCTGTGATTCATACAGGACAAAAAGCACTCAAAATATCTACTTACAATGAACTCTAGTGAGGACATAAACAATTTTACTGTTTCAAATCATTTTTTCTTACACAAATGCATCGCTTTAAGAAGGCCTTTATTTACTCCCCAGAGCCATGTGAAGTATAATGGATTGATTACAAAGCTTGGAAAAGCTAAGGCATTTTTTAAATAACTCTGATTGTATTCTTCTGAAAAAGTCAGTCTGTGGGAAGATTTGCATAACACAAGATGTTTATGCAAAGAAAGAAGGTGTACTGTAACTTTAGTATTACTTATTATTATTGCCACCACTGCCAGGTCGTGGGGATGCTGTGTGTTTCCAAATATGGTAAGGGGCGTAACGTTTCCGTCACATGCTTTGTTAATAACAGTTAACAAAATAATGTTCTTTTTAGCATATGACCTCTTTAATCTACTGAGGAACTGAGGATTTCTGCAATTAGAGCAACGCAATTAGAGTTACATCCTAGTTATGAAAATTACAAATGACTGAAATTGCTTTGAAATTTGACATTATAGCTGTTGAAGTTTGTGTAGAATCACCTGACCCAGTCCTGCGGCGATCTGGACGATCACACACCCAGGCCTTCACACAGTTCCCTGACATTCATTCACCTAATGATTACCACAGAAGCCATGTGCACCGAATGACCCTCCCGACTGCATAAGAGAGAAGCAGGAGACACAGAGAGAAAGAAAGAGAGAGATAAGACCGTGAGACCTACTTACCACACACACTCCTAAATTTAGCCATCGCTGACCATTTTTGATACATGCGAGCTTTCCCATAGAGATTACATGTTGGATGTATATGTATGTGTGTGTGTGTGTGTGTGTAGGCATGTCCCAGTTTTAACTGGGTCTCTGCTACTGGGCATTCTGGTGATCTACTAATGCAAGTCTTACATTTGCCAAATAAGAATGGCATTGTAAAACGTCTTGTCTTGCAACGTTTTAACATTTCTGTAACAATCTTAAAGGGATAGTTCACTATTTGAACTATTCCTTTAACAGTTAAAGCTGTATAAATATATCAATGTTCTGATTAATTCCGATATTGATTCACAAAATCACAATGATTAACTCTTATACATATGTTCTTTTTGGTATAAACACAATAGGTGTAGCCTATTGCATAAAGTCTTAAATATCAAAAATTGTACTCAGAGTGAAGCAAAAGATTATTTAATTCAACTCCAAAAAGCGTGACCAGCATAGTCCGATTCACAAAACAAATGACTCTTATGAGTCGGTTCCTCATGAATAGTTCAATTCGAAATACACACTGATAAATTGGAATTTAATCTGAATCAAATTAGGTTATTGATACCCAATCTTCAACACTGGAAATCACTCGTAATTCTACTACACTACGCAAACGTCCTTGTTTTTGTGTGTTCAAGCGAGGGAGCGAATGAGTGTCTCCTACTGTGTGAGAAAGTGACAGCTTCAAAAGTGTGTTGCGACAGGCATGTATGTGCGTATGAGCTCTCAGAATCAGTGTGACACGGTGCACAGGAGGGGCCGAGTGACCTTCGACATTCAATGTCAGAATCAGAAACATCGTAAAACAAAGACAAGAGGCTTCAACCCGCTTCCACCTCGACCGCATCAGAATAATCTATTAGTGTGTGTTTACCTTCACGATAAGAAGTAAACAGAGACTAAGTAAGCAAAGGAATTTGTACTACACCGTGTGGCAATAGATGCTAGGCTGTGTGACCTGCAAACACAGATACATGAATCGCTGTGTATGTGTGAAGTTAAGGGTTTTAGATTACAGAAATGGAGCGGTCTTTATGTCGCCTGTGTTATCTGTTCCTAAGCTCTTATTAGCTGTGTGCTTTGAAGATGTCCTAATAGCTCTGCTCCAGGGTCCTCTACAACCACAGAGCACTGTTCAATTACTGATTTATCTATCATGGGCTTCCTCATCACAAAACATTTTTCTTTCACTCTCTTATTCACATCAGAGACATGCACAAGCACGGGTTGATTCAATGGATTAAGTGTGTGTTGATAAACTTTCCCATTTACTGTCTAGACAAAAAAAAGGACATACCCATGGCCTGTATAAACACATCAAACAAGGAGAAAACTACAATTTCGGCAGTGAATTTTGATGGCTGTACTAGTAACTTGCATTCTCAAGCCATCAGATTCAATATGGAGCACAGTTTAGTGTTCAAGGGGAAAGAGACAAGGCTTTGACCTTTTGGTCTCCCACTGCATGATAGACAAAGGTGTCCTGGTTGACCTTCTGGACCCCCAAAGCCTGTCTGACCGACTCAGTGCCTAGTAATCCATTAACACGGTCAGTTAAGTTTGGTGGGAAGCAAACCATTAACGCATGACAGACAACAGTTCACCAAATAGAGGGGAAATTATAGCTTGTTTATTTCCTGTGCTGGGAACATATTCTCACCAAATAAAAGAGAGATGAATATCAATATAAAGCTTGACTAATGTTCAAATCAAAGGAGCAACAATAATGAATAAAAATGACTGAAATATTGCAAATTAGAAAGATAATGATATCAGTTTTATTATTATAATTATTAGTGATGTCAAACGATTCATTCTTTACATAATATACGTGTTTATGCTGTTTATTTATCATGTTTTTATTAAACACACACGTACAGTATGTATTTTGAAAGTATTTACATGTAAATGCATTTATATATTTATTTTCTTATATTTGATATTATATCTAAATATATTTAATATATAAATAATTCATTAAATATATACATGCATGTGTTTGTATTTATATATACTTAATAAATATACACAGTACACACAAAGACTTTTAGAAGTAACCCTAATGAAGGGGGGAAAAACAATATGTCTGATGCTAAATAAAGTGATTTTACATTTTTTGTTTATATAATATATGTGTGTGTGTGTGTGCTGTGTATATTTTGGAAGTATTTACATGCATATATATTTATATTCTTATAGTATATATAAATATATTTGATGTATTTAACATTACATTTTTCTTAAATATATACACGCATGTGTTTGTATTTATACACACATAATAAATATACACAGCACACACACACACACATATATATTATGTAAATACCTTTATTTTGGATGTGATTAATTATTTAACAGCACTATTTTTTAACACTGTTAAAATATTTTTGCAGTTAAATTGTCTATATTTTTTGGCAAAATTAATCTAAATGTTAGCAAATTGTCACAATATTTGCAATACAAAACACCAAGCTTAAGTATTAGCTAAATGAGTTCATAAACTCTAGCAAAAGTTAAACAAATTAATTCTAAGTCTAAACCAGGGTTATTACTGCTAACTAAAACAACAACTAGTAAAACTATTTTTGGTAAATGACATAAAATAAACAAAAGAAAAAAAAAAAAAAAGCTGAAATTCAAAAATTCAACTACGTGCAAAACTATGTGTACTTCTTTTACAATTAAATAAATATTTTACAATAATAAATAAAATTACTTTTACAATAATAAATAAAACAGAAATAAATTTAAAGTGAAACAAACTTAACTTATTAAATTGAAAAGTTGAAAAAAGACAAACCCCCAAAATTATTAACATTTAAATGAACTAAATTAAAATGAAAACTAATAAATTCTGATTTAAAAATATATATATTAAAAATTATAAGTGCATAAATAATGCTAAAATATATATATATATATTTTTAATAAATTGATAAAATTACAGTTTAACATAGCAACGCTGGCACAAACCAGTGGTGTGTGTTTTTAGCTGGGCTGCTTGTTTGGTCGACCAGTGGACAAGGGAACTTCACAAAACCTGTTTGCAAAGCTGTAATTCCATTTCGTACTGCTAGGGGAGAAGAAATTGCACACTTCAGCCTTCTTCTAATCTAAACACAACATTTAACATCAGCTAGACTTTTAACCTGCAAATTTAATCTCTCTCATTCAGAGGAAGATTTGTACTGTGTAATAAACAAATTTATGAAAAGCTGATACCTCACCCAGCTCATCTGCTCCCTTCATGGGCAGGGCATAACACAAGATATAACCTGCTTTCAAACTCGCGACGTTACCAAACGGAAAGCTCTCATGACTGGATTTCCACTGTCTTCTAAACATGACCAAACTCCTTTAATCTCCAACCACCCCTGTGCTAATGCAATGACTTTAATCAAAGCAATAACAGCATGCTGTGACACTGGAAAATGTCCCGTCGCACTTTATACATTTCCAATGTTTCGGTTTAACATTCCTTCGGAGAGTGTCAGAGATTGTGTGCGACTGTGGATTAGTACAGTACAATCTAGGTTACAAATTGTAGACGGGTCCATCTTTTGCTTTATTCCTCTTTAACCTGTTAAATCCCTTTATTACTACCTGGACTAATACACAAAACAATGGGCAACTGATCTAAAAGACAGGTCTGGGACTCCATTTCTGTGTCTTCAGCTATAAGAGCTACTGTAAACTCATTTGGTGCATACATATATCATTGACTGCAGGTTTATAATGACATATTGAGTAATATGAATGCATGTGTTATCTGCACAAGTGTGTGGTGGTTCATTTCTAGATGTGATCTCTCTATTGATGGACTCTTATCTTCAGGCAAAGCAGGAGGTGTTGTCTCTGTTCCTATCTGAACTGAGGTTCGTTCACAGCAGCTGTGTGTCGCTCATTAATGTCGGCTCATTCAGACCCACTACTGCTTATTTACACGCTCCAATACAAACACTAATGAATGATAGCTATTATTACAATTTAAAGTCATTGCCAAACACTCCCAACTGCTCCTCCTTCAATAAAAGTTATCTTGTTTTGACATATTGAGTGAAATAAATAATCGCTTACAAACACAAAAAGTACACTACACAGTGCTCTTATAGTATTATGAATATGCTACCATGGTAATACCATGTTTTCGGATATGTACCAAGGCAGTATTAAATAACATGACACCATCTGATAACATTACTGTACCAGAGTATCACCAAAGTATTTTTTTGTAAGCATTACTAAGCATTATTATTCCTCCAAAGCACAAAACATAGTGTTTTCAGTCATGATGGTTTGCTGATTGTAATCGTATTAAAGAGATTGCACGTATAAGACGGTTAGCTCTACTCTTCAGTAGTTTAGTTCAAGCTGATGCATTAGTGCCTTGAGTTTCAAGAGGTCCTGACACACTGACCCAGTGACCAAAAAGCAGAATATAATTAGCTTAGAGTAATGGCGTATAATACACTGCATATTCAGTGTTGGCAACATAAAGACTGTTCAAAAAAGAAAGCTTGTACGTTAAATGCTAACTTAGAAGGCAAGACATTTGCTTATGCTGCTCTATCATCCCTGTCTGTGTGTGGTCTCGAGCAAATCCATGACTCTCTATAAGTCACTGCAAACGAGAGGTAAAGGAAAGAGCAAGACGCGAAGAAAGAAAGAGAGCTAAACCAAAAGAGCACAATAGTCAACTCGAAAATGGCCAAATGCTCCAAATTAAAACAAAAGGATGAGAACAAAGGTGGAATGAAAAGGAAGAGCGTAAGAGAGGAGAAGACTGAAGTGTCTGACTTCAGCAGCGGAAAGTCCTCTTTCTTTTCCTGGACAGCTGAGGGTCTTATTATGGGATTAAATCTAAACATTGGCCCAATGGAATGTTCTGTTGGTTTGGGCTGTGATGTCTGTGTGTGTGTGTGTGTGTGTTTTCTGAGGTGGTTCTGGGGGGGATGGTGCTGGCTGATTGCCTAGGGTGGCAGATCAGTTTCGTTGATGTCTCTGTGTGTGTGTGTGAAGCAAAGAGGGGGATCTATAAGGAACAGCTGCTGTATTAAGCACAGAGGGGTACTTTAAGTACAAGGTGACTCTGACAGAACTTAAAATACAACTTGCCTCCAGTGTGTTTGCCACCTTAAGTGCCAACAGACCACACCGCAACAGCAAGAGCAAGAGCAATGCCACCACAGGTAATCAGTGTCACAGACATGCTGATAGTCATTCAATCAGCACAAATGCAAGAGGCTCCGTTATTAAACATTTTGATCTAGCTGATAATAATTTTTATGTTATAAGAACACTAAAATGCACAGCATTTGCTGCAAATTACATTTAAAGGGATAGCTCACCCAAAAATGAACATTCGGTTATTAAACACTTTCATTATCATGGTTTCTGAAACAACATTAAACAGCACAACTGATAATACTAAGAAGAAGAAATGACTTATTCCATAATGTTTCTGTATTTTTGATCAAACAAATGCAGTGTTGGCAAGCCTAAGAAAACATAACAAATGTACTGACTCCAATATAAACAAAAATCCTTTTATCTAAGAGTGACGTGTTTATTTCATGGACATAGCAACATTATTAAATAAACAATTACACTGACTCACAAGCACACGTACTCATGCAAAGAGAGCATGAGTGTCATTATTCACTTTGTGCTTTGTTTATTAATTTCTTTTGTTCCTCTGTTGAATGGCATTGGATGTGAAATTCATACTGTGAGGGGAGTGTGTAGGGTGTGCACTGACATCATTAGCTTGTGTGTGTGATGGCTTTAAGCTACAGTGATACACACAGAGGTTACTCATACAGCACAGTGCTCCTGGTTACATAACAAATTCCAGAATCAACCAAATCAGTTGGGTAGCTAAAATAACTCAGATTATTATATGCCAAATGTGTCACTGCAACAATTACCAAAACGTTTCTGTAAGAACCCAGAGGAACTGCACGCTGTCTAACCAGCTCTGGCAAAGTGTTCAAATATGCAAATGAAACCACTCTCGTCATTAACAATGATGAATGCATTTACCAAAAGGAGGTCAACCTCCGGGCCTCAAATGCTTCGGCAATCACCTTGAACATGACTGCACAACTCAGATGAAGGTTTTATTTAAGCACTCACTTCTGTTTTTTGCAGATTTATTAAAAAAGAAACTGAAATATCACATGGTCCTAAGTATTCAGACCCTTTGCTCAGTATTTAGTAGAAGTGACCTTTTGATCTAATACAGCCTCTAATGAGTCTTTTTGGGAAAGATGCAACAAGTTTTTCACACCTGGATTTGGGGATCCTCTGCCATTCCTCCTTGCAGAT
>JAUCMS010000045.1:11734721-11752576 GCA_032357445.1 Enteromius radiatus
CCGTCACAGAGAGAGATGTGTAGGAGAGTGACTTGCCTTGCATGTTGTAGCTGCCTATTTATTCTATTGTGCTTCAGAACTTCTGACCTGATGAACTCCAGTGAAAGGTATAACAGAAACTGTTAAACTGACAGATAAAGTTCCTAATTTTACTCATACGATCTGGCAGTTCTCTCTTTATTAAAGCTGCTCTACAGAATCTGCAATAAAGTGTTGAAGCAGTTTCTGCCCCTCTGTAACAATATTCCAACATAACATTATTATCATTAACACTCATGTTCTGTTCAAAGCTTTAATAATAGCTGCATAATTTAGAGGTAATAATACTTTTGGTTTTTTGGAAGTAAACAATGCACTGATGCTTTAAATTGATCTAAAGTGAAAACATTTATATTGTTCCAAGGTATGTAAATTTGAAATAAATGGTATTATTTCTATTCTTCCTGATAAATAAAAGTACAAACATTTAAAATTAATTATAATATAAATTATTTCTTGAGTACAAATATTAGAATGATTTCTGAAGGATCATGTGACGTTGAAGACTGGACTAACTGCTGCTGAAAATGTAACTTTGACACACCAGAAATACATTGCATTTTTAAATATATTAAAATAGCAAATATTATTGACTAAAATGAGGGTTCAACTTGTCGAGCATGAAGACATATGAGACCACCCCAACTATCATGACTGCTGTGGAATGTAGTGTTACCCAAAACAACAAAAAAGCCTTCTCTGGGTCTTCCCTCAAAACCTGAAAGAAAAAAAGGAAGGGAAACCTTCTTTCCTCCTTGTCCATCTAAACCTGAGAAACACACTGAGGAAATATCCTGCCCTGGAACCATTTTACACTGCTTTTGATCACAGAAACATCCCCCAAACTTACTGAGATGAGGTCCAGGAGGAGAACCGGGCAGATTTGTCCTATTTATGCAGTTCAAATTCCGGTTTCAAACAAAGAGGGGCGGGGGTGTGGGGGGGGAAGCAAGCCTGCAGCCATTATGTCCACAATTTGCCCCAGTCAGTCAGACAGGCATCTGCTTCTGGGCATGTTTGGTGTGTAAATTACGCGTTCCCTCGAAAGCACGTTTCAGTTCCTCAAAGTCGCGTTTCCCAGGGGCGTATTTATGATGTGAAGAACTTCCCACTACAACAATAACACGACCCCCGTGAGCATGAGGCCTTTATGAAGTGTGCAGATGCCACACATCATCACTCCAACAAAAAGGATCCACTTCAACATCACACAAGAGTGTTTGTGACTCACTGTAAATGGGAGTATTGTGTGTGAGCTTAAATGAAACTGACCTGCTTCTCAGACTCCTTGGATCTGGTCCCAACGTATCTTCACAGCACTGGCCTTTATACGAGAGGTCATGTATGGACATATAGATCAAAAACCTGGATAATAAGATGGTATTTCCTGTGTTCCTGTAACACAGATACACGTATTCACATGGTTCGGGGCAATATAACAGTGAGCTTAAGTTATGGGCTCCAAGATGTTCCTCATTGCGAGCGCTCCCTGTGCATTTTACCCGCCGTAGCATATGTTTCTGATGAGCAAATATAGATCTGAATTTCAAATAAAAGTAATGGCGAGCAGACGCTCTGTAGGTGGGAGAGCATTCCTGAGAGTTGAGGTAAAGGGGAAGCGGAATTAAAAATATCCCGGTCGGCTGGCTCGGTTCCAGGTGTGTGAACCAGCGGGAGGCCCCTGCAAACGGTTAACGGAGCGGATGAACGGTAGCGGGCGCTGGGCGCAGCGGATCCCGGTGACATTTCAAGCGGGAGGCCGTTTCAGCACAAGACATGATGATTAATGACTAGCATTATCCCTACTGAGAGAAAACACACCGCTCGCAGCCCCCCAAAAATATACATGTGCCTCTTCCTCCGAGAATAAAGGGATGAAAAGAACAAGTGTGGGGACGTTCTACTCCCTTCATCCTCTCGGCTCCGTGTGTACTGTGGGTAAACTCACGCATATGGCACATCTGAGGGTAATCATCTCGCACACACTCTCCCTTTATCTCGCAGAAGAGATATTTATTACTTTGTCTAGAGCGGAGATTGTGTGTCACTGAGCTGAGCTACAGGGTATGTTCAGAAAAGGGAGCAAGAAATGTATGGGAAACAGTATGTAAAAACAAAAAAGACATTGGGTCTATGTGCATAAATGTGCAAATGTGTGTATGAAATCTGTGTTTTATAAATAATAATGATTCACCAATAACTCCTACTACAATTAATTCTGACTGTGATCTCCCATATATCAACCAGTGTTGCCAAATAACAATTTCTTAAAAAAGAAATCTTTAAATAAAAACGTAGATAAAGTGCTTTGAAAAGTTTTAAAAGGTTAATTCTAGCCCTCATAAGAATGGCATCCAATCAATTTCACCACAGTATGATTTTACTAAAAAAGAAAAGAATTCTTAGAAATTTCCAGTTCATTCCTGTGGGATATTCTGTAATGTCTGAGTTGGCAACAGTAACCAATGGGGTGGAACTTAGCGAAGGGTTGAAAAGGTAATTCACCGCTGGAAAGATGGGCTTTTAATAAATGTGTCTGCAAATAATTTTTTTACATGACTAGAGAAAACAGAGAAAATGGGCTATGAAATTCCCTTTTGCTAATAATGCAGGGAAATTTCAACACTCATAATGCCCAGGCCTCCAACTGTCTGTGGGTGGGAATTTGTAGTTTTAAACAAAAACACTGAAGCTGATCAACCAGGAGATCTGGATGCAGGTAACACATATGTGTTACACACTGTTCAACTGAATGCACTACAGATAAAGCTGACAGAAAATCAACAAACTTGTCCTTTATTAAAACTAGTTTTTAGTCATTTAAAGAAAACCATAGTTAATATTGCTTCCAGATCATTCATCACTTAAACAAAAAAGCAAATTAGTATGAACATTCCCATGCGCTCCCACCTCACTCAAAGGAACAGTTCACCAAATCTGACCGATAAAGAAACAAACTCAGCCACATCCTGGATGACCTGAGGGTAAGTACATTTTCAGCATATTTTCATTTTTAGTTGAACTTCTCCTTTAATGCTTTTCCCCTTCCCGTAGGATGTGAACTCTATTCTTCATGCATAAATCACTTTCACATACACATTTGTATATGCTGACCGAGCATATAGAGCTAAACGTGAAAATCCTAAATGATAGATGTTGATGGTACAGTAACAGGTTTGTAAATCTTCCTCCTGTCTCCGGTACCCGGGTGAGGCATTTCCACAGCAGATTGATTTCATTAGAGCATGCTGTTGTGTGGGTGCAACCTAATGCGTGCTAAAGTGTGGACGATCAATGAGGATAGAGACTGCGCTAGAATTTCGCCTTCTCAGCACACCGGAGGTCGCAGCTCAGTCTGTTCAGTATGACCTCCACAGGCTAGAGGACATCTGTCTGACCTGACTGATGACCACCTGCTGTATTTCTATACATACAATCATACACTTTACTATACTAAATACCCACTTTTAAAGGATAACTACCCAAACTACTCAGCCTTCATGTATAGTTTCAAACATGCATGACTTTCTTTTATATGTGGAACACGAAAGAAAATATTTTGAAGGTCTGTCTGTTTTTTTTTTTTTTATCCATACAAGCAAAAAGCATTACTTTTAAAATAAACTTTTCCAAACACTGAACATAACAGGTGCTTATCAGTGCAACAAAGTGTAATAGCTGTAAGATAAACATAATGCATAACATACAGTCAGCTAGCCACGGACGCAAAATAAATCCTGACAGGGTCATCAGTCTTCGACCACCTCTTCAGGGTCTTTTGTTTTCTGTGTGCGACGCAAGCCAGCATATCTCTTTGTGATGTGACTATACAGAACGAAACACGACTCTCAAAACTTCACACATGACTGAGCAGAGAGCATGTGGCCTCACGGCACCTCTGACCTGGATCCACTACAGCATCATTTTTTTGGATTTCAACCCTGACCTTAACGGATTGTGTTTGGACTTCATTGATCATCTGGCCAAAGCAGTCTTTTGTTGTCATTGACATTCCTGTCCTGAAAGGTTGCAGAGAGGTCCCATAATACCAGTGACCTATCACCTTCAGGACTAGCCATGGAGTTTGGTTTAATCCAGTCACTGGACTGTGCGTTGGATGACAACAGTTGGTGGCGCTTATGAGAAAACAGCTCATCACTTATCATTGATGTTTTGATCTGTTCGATCATCAGTTCATCAGTAAAACAGAAGGCACATAGAAAAAAAAAGTATGTTTGGAATGGCATACTACATTCGTTTTTTTTTTTTTTTTACTCTTACTTGAGTAACGCCAATTTTAGCATTTAGCAAAAAAGGAATTTGATAATGTATAAACTATTTTAATATAAATGCTCATTGTCCTAGAAGAATAACATGCCATACATTTTACACATTTATTTGAATTGTTATGCTGAACGTGCAATTTGTCCGGAAAATGCATTAAATAGCAAAGTATTTTTGGGGAAGCTTTTTAAAAGAAAATGTCTCATAAAGGGAGATAGTATAAAATGAGAAAAAAATACAGGACACATAGGCCTATACTTTACTGCTTAAATGTTTTCGAGGCAAATCTCAGGTCAGTCTGAGTGCTCGTAAAATGCGTACAGTCGCCCACATGCAGGCACGACCCTTTATGCAGACTCTGGTATGGTTTGTAGGTGCGTTTGCAAGGTCGGAAGACAACGTTCATCACCCAAAGGAACTAAACTCTAACACCAGAACCTGGGTGAGCACCAAAAGTGCTAGTGAGAAAGAACCCTCAGTGCTGTTTGATATGACTCAATTATGACTATATATTTAAACTGTTAATTTAAGACTTTCTACCGCTAGTGTGCTGTTCCTTCTGTATTCCTTGATTGACAGATGTCTCATCCAGTCAGCGGTGCATTTGTATTTTGTATAATTCGACTGGATTGATGCATGAAAATACACAAGTTTTCAATGCACAATTTTTTTTGACGTAACTGATTTCTCTCTCTCTCTGTCCAATCAGGTTGATAGATAAAAATACATTTTAAATAAGCATATAACGGAGGATATAACGGACCACAAATGGAGGACAATGGCTGAGTAAAAGTACAGATACTTAAAATGTACTCAAGTAAAAGTACACATTTTTAAACTACTCAAAAAAGTACAATTAATGATAAAAACATTTTCTGTATACTTCGAACAACTAAACATTTGGCTAAATGTCCAGTATACAACAAACTATGGGACATTATGTCCCATATACCCTCATTTACTATACATTATTCCTCTCCAGTTCTCTTTAGGGAGTGAACAAAAGTAGTCAATGCACAAAACAAGAGAGTGAATATAGAGAATTGCTATTGAGTAGCATATTTTGTGCTTACTGTTTAATAATCATCTGACTGTTAGCTAACTGTCAAATTCTGGTAGTAACAAAATGAAACAGATCTCTTTTATAGAACTTAAGTTGTATTAAACAACTAAAAAATATTTAAAAAGGAAACTATTCCTGTATGATTCCATTGTGAACAGCATTTACTGTCATTCGAATATCATAAGTGCATTATGGGTATTCTCTAGCCATTGAGTGTAAATTGGTTGTAAAAATTATTGTTACTGTGCATTATGGGATTTAACAAGTGCACTCCATAACATCCACTTTGTTTTCTGGCACCATTTCAAATGGCTGTCCCTCCCTCAAATACAGCATTATACTGTGGATATGGTGTGATTTATAGATACTGATGTAAGACATATGTCATGAACACTTAGTTAGACAGTGAAAGCGATATTTTCATACAGTATTGCAGTACAATGAATACATTGAATTAATTTACAAAAACAAGCAAATAGCCATCAGTTCCCCACAAAGCTGCAAGGAATGAGTGCACAACAGCGTTAACTGACTACTGGAGAAATAAAAAACACATGATATGAAACACACTTAGTAGAGATGTTGTGCAGAGAGAGTGATGACTGAAAATGTTCATATTTACTCATTAGCAGGAAATGATCTGTTATGTAGGTCTATGTAGGTCTAGTGCAACACCTATGACATGAAATCTGTTAACAACCACCTCACATGCTTTATGAGCATCACTAGGAAAGCCATATAAAAATGGGCAACGGTGATGAAAAAGCACAAATATCATCTTCTCAGAAAAGTGAAACGAGACGCCTCCACTGCTTGTTGAAAACTTTGTGTATTTAACTTAGTACTCATAAAGTAGAGTTGGGGGATCAACTGAAGGGCCAGCCATGTGTGACATGACTAGGCCAGGCCCAGTCCTAATCAGATCTCACTGGTAGTCAATGCTGAAATTCAGAGTTTGGTATTACTAATGCTGTCCTATTGTCAAATCGTAAATATTTCCATTAAGAAAAATAAACGATAATCATCTTATGTTGTCATGTTTTCTTCTGTCTCAAACCTTACATTAAAGAAAAACGCCATAATCTATGATGGCAAAAAAAGATTGTTAACAAATTAATATCAGTATATTATCAGTTTGACGCATTATACAGCGATATTTTGGCAAATACCAGTAGTGTTTTAAATGTGCGATTAGATTGCCTTGTAGTCTGACTCAAAGACTGATTCACCACACGAGGGAGTCAAATACTGAGTCCATTACCATTAATTTGATTAATCCAGTCAAAATGAATTTTTTAAACAGGTTCTCCCCAAAAGGACTCTTTCTGTAGGTTACATCACTACACCAGTAGGTGGTGCCCTTTTTGAGTGATTGTATTAAACAAACTTGGAATCGTTTAAAAACAACGCATTCAAAATTCTAAAATAAAAAATCTACAGATTAATTATCATAATAATCATAATTTCTGACGACTTGTGTCTTTGAGCATTACATTAATTTCTATAAACCTGTCTGTAAACCTGGAATCTGATTCAGAGTAAATAAAAAAGTAAAGAAATATATTCAAAATTTAGCATATTTGCAAAGCAAAATTGAGAATAAGCTACCTACAATTATCTAAAAAAATTAAAGTCAAAAGATATCCACTTAGGAACCTATAACAAGGTTTGCAGCCTTTCACGGAGGATGGTAACAGGCACAAGAAAAGGTCTTTCATGCTGTGGCCCTACAACATGTTTCCTCAGGTCATAAATAGACTGAAATTTAACATGTTTTTGATTAGCATGTGAAGTCCTGACAGAGTGAGACACATGAACCCAAGCAGACCTGCACACTGGATTTGATTGTCAGCAGTGCTCATCCTCTGAGACCACAATGACCTGTTAGCCAAAGACCACCAACGCAGACAGTAGACAATTGCATTTCAACAAATCACTGATCTTCAACCAGCCATAAAATCTGTGAATATATTACTGCACCTTTAAATTCAAAACCAGCTGTTACTGTACCAGTTCTGACCCAGAGAGGGTTTGTTAGACTAGCTGAATGGTGCACAGTGATTTGTGGTCGGTGAGGAACGGCTGAGCCTCAGCTAGGGAGTGCTTCCTGTGTCATCTTGTGAAAGGCCATTTTACAATCTGAGCGGTAGGCTTTATGGACAGCAGGAGAGAGATCTCAATGCCCCTGATGTACTTTAACAGAGATGACTCTGTTCTCTCCCTCAACACATAAATCCACACACGTTAACCGTGTTTCCGAACTCACTTTTAAAGTAGTCTTGTAGATTTAACCCATATGCAAAAGAGAAAGAATAGTATGCATTGTACCACAGTTCATTTTAAAAGGTTGGTTCACCCAAATCTATGTGACTTATTTTTCTTCCATGGAAAAAATAAGACATTTGGAAAGTCGGACATACATTTTTTTCACATACTGTTTTTCACCTACTAAATAGTAGGAAAGTATGCGATTCAGGATGCAGTCAAGGTCATCAAAATGTTAATTTGGCTCTCATTCAGAGATGTTTACACTGTTAAAAAGTTGGATTCTCATGCTACGCATGGACAAAGTTTCAAAAAACACACTATTTATTTCCCAAAACCCAGCATGAATAGTGGGGCACTAACAGAGTTCCACAAGTGTGTTTGTTGATGAACGTTTTATAACCAAGGCCCAGTTCGACAATGGACTTCCACATCGTTTGATACTGAAGGATGGAGCGGTCTCGGTTCTAAAAGTTCCTGGTCATGATTAGACCTGCAGATGGTAAGTGAAACAGCATCATGTCTGTGTTTTGTGATCGTGCTCAAGTGCTCGTCACTCTTTAGCTCCGCCCACACGGCACGCCTCCAGGAGTGAGAATCGTAAAGCTGTATCTTTCTTTTATAAATATGATAAAACTAAAGACTTTTTGGAGATATGAAGGATGCAGATCAAAGATTAACATGAAACCTGCCTGTTTTAGCTCCCCTTTAACTAGGAATACAAGTGGCCCATCTCAGCTATAGAGTGCTTTTAAATATTTGATCTAGGATGCACTAAAGTCTTAAATACTATTCTCAATTTTTATTTTAATTTATCCTAAATAATGTTATCTGGCGTATTGTTTGCACTTCAAATAAAGACATTTACTTTACGTTTGTCTAACTTATAAATAACATATATATTTCCCAATGCAATCAGTGGAATAACTCGCTCCACCATCAAGGCAATGTTAACAGCCTGTTTTAAGCATCAATGTGTATGTGTGTGTTAAGGGTTATGAGACAGATATGAGAGCACTGAGAGCAACACTAGTCTTTCATGCTGTTGTTTTTATGATGCACTCAAAGGAGCTCTTAAAATTAACAGAGGGAGAGAGAAAGAGAATAGATCCGTGCTGCACATGCAGCAGCCTGCAAAAACACATTTTATAGCTCTTTAACAGATGTTGATGGCATTGAATACCAGTCTTTATATAAAAAAACTAATTTATTTCATGCAATTAATTAAATTTAATTACTTTTTTTATCCATGTCCAATGCTAAAAGACGCAGCATGTGCACAGCGCTGTGTGTAAATCAAACACACAGGCTCCGACACCTCTGTCAAGGGACTTAGGTGTTTGACATGCCAACTGTGGCCTCAGATCTAGAAGCATTTCAAAGGTACCATGTGACGGAACGCCACATGTGCTAATGAGAGAACGCTGGTCTGGGACTTGTCACCAGATAATCCACCCACTTTCAAGCCTGAAATAGTTTAATGCGGCGAGAGAGAGAGAGGGAGAGGGAGAGAGAGAGAGAGAGAGAGACAATGGAACAGAGCATTACTGTGCTAAACAGCAGTACAGTTTTGACACACTTCTCTTATCTCATGCCCAGGCTAACCGAGACCCCCAGGCTACTGACAGCGAAGAAAGAAAGAGAGATGCTGAACATCAGCAGAGATTGACATGCTTCTCTTATCTCTCGCCCAGGCAACTGAGAGAGAGACGGCAACAGTCGTGACCCTTTACACAGTGCCACAGACAACCAAAAAGCTAGACGCCGTTAGCATCCAGATCTCTGAAGAAGTTGTAAAGACCCCCAATTTAAATATATTAATAGCGAAGTCTGTAAAAGTTTAATAGTGATGTTTTAACATTAAAAACTGAATAAAGCTGCCAAGAACAGCACATATTCGCAGCTGTACAGGCTATATTTACACTCCAACAAGAACTGGAGGTTATATTTATACTTGAACGTTAACTGCAGGCAAGGATCCAAATATGTGTGTGTATTTCCACATGGTAAAGCCATTAGCTCTTCATGCCTGCTCAGATGTGTTTATTGATTGAGAATGAAAACACCCTCTAGTCTATTTATGTAACATTATATAGGGTAAATTTAACATGGTAGATTATCCCGCTATCCTATGTAGAGCACAATGTTTAGCCCACACTAGAGACCTATATGTGAATTTAAGCTTGCTCAGATTTGTTGTCTGTCTAATCGGGGTTCGTTTAGTCTATGTGCGAAGCTAAGCTGGACTAAACTGCGGGCGGTCTATGAGTTACCATTCACGAAATAAGTTCATACTACACACAATCAAAAGAAGTATCTTTATAAAGAGTATGCGATTTCATAGATTTTCAAAGCGGTCATGCGATGGTACATTAACTTTTTCAAACTGTTTGGACTGAAATGTGTGTTGGGGGTGTGTGTACACAACCACCCTACAATGATAAAGATCCACCAGTAGATTTCTTTTAATTTAATAAAAATAAGTTGCCCCTTCTGAAATCAAGACATTCTCAAATGCATGTCGGTGTGGCGTCACATCGACAGAGGCCACTCCCACAATAGATGATTGACAGCAGCGTGTCACACAGACTAAACTGGTGTCTTACCTCAGACCCGCCCTGAATGATCCGTCATCATACCGAGATGCAGAGACAAGCAAGACTCCTAAGCAATTGAGGTGTGTTTTGTTGTTGTTGAATGTTTTAATGAATATAGCAGTAGTCATTTACCCCCTACATCTGAGTAACTGAAGACGCGGAAGATTACCGTTACGTTTGGCTCTGAAGGGAAACGCACCGAAATGCGTTTAGGTTCGCACGAATCATTCATGATCCAGCCTCACTTACAGTAGCAGTGAGTATGTCTTTTAATGAATCTTTGCAAATCGCCTTTCCTAATAATGTGCTAATTAGCAAGTTTCACTATGAATACGGCTAAAAAGATCATCCGAGAGCGCCGGAAAAGAGGGGCGGGGTCAGCGGAGCTCGTGAAGATTTAAAGGGGAAGTACACAGAACAGAGTGATTTCTAAACAGCTGTTTTTGACAGGGTAAAATGAGCGTTTTATACTATCTTTGAGAAATTTTAAAGCAATCTATATTACAAGCTTTCCATTAAGATCCTAAAGAATCATATTAGCTTTTGTATGACCCCTTTAAAACATAAATTTATATGTT
The DNA here is from genome assembly GCA_032357445.1 of Enteromius radiatus. Classification (NCBI taxonomy): domain Eukaryota; kingdom Metazoa; phylum Chordata; class Actinopteri; order Cypriniformes; family Cyprinidae; genus Enteromius; species Enteromius radiatus. The sequence goes on from JAUCMS010000045.1 coordinate 11,745,548, forward strand.
GATGTCTATAAAACTATGTGTAAACGTATATTAGCGTATGCAACAAAGCAGTAGCCTACGCCAAAGTATGCCTGAATATGCAGTATTCAGTAAGCAAATAATACCCAGTTGTCTACCGAGATTCTGAATGGTGTAGCTCTACACTGCAAATGGAAGGGTATTCAAGTATTTTGTGCATACAGAAAATTTGCATACTTAGTACACATACTATATAGGCCTACCACAGAAACATTAGCAAGGGTCATGAAGACAGCATGCAAATAGCCTAAAACCAAACCGAACAGATGTAAACACATATAGGAAGCAACTAACACTTTGGATGTGGAATGGATGTTTACCATCATGCTACACTGAACAAGATGCTTTAGAGAGTATTCCCAAAGATCAGACACTTTTAAGACGTTTATTCAGTAATCACCCAACCTAATATAAAACAATCCCAATCATGTGAATCAGTCAGTTTCTTTAGCGCCCTAATCTCAACCATATGCTCAAACTTTTGCCCTCTGCTCTCAGCTACCGGGTACCGTTAGACACAATGACGCATAAACGTGGCTCCTCGCTCCCACCGAAACGGATACGCTGGAGTTTTACACGGTGATTAATCACACAAACAGACACGCTATGCTGAACATGCCCCCCGATCACCTCCACAGCGGCCGCCGGGCCATAAGGAGGCGGCCCGGCCGACACAGAGGCCACTTTGTGCAGCGAACACAAGCGATTGTTGATCGGGGCGACAGGGTCCAGTTGTGCACATGAAAGTGCACATTGTCCGACTGTTTTGACAACCTCGTCGAGAGACGCTGAGGATTTCCTGTTCGCCAGACTTTACTGCCCCTAAACGATTATACAATCTGTCACAAAAGCGTTTCTCCTGAGGAAGAGGGGAGTGTGTGGACATCGCCCGCCATCTACTGCTGGACTAGAGGTAGTACACGTCATTCGACTTCAAATTTAGTTTGGATAATTCACAAATGCTCAAATACACTAGTCAACATTTGAAGTGAATCACAACCCACTTCATCCAAAGTTGCCCCAAAACCTAGGTTTAGTCCTAAAAATTAAACTTTTCTGATCCACTTCAAATGTGTACTACTATAACATTTAAAACTCAGATTTCAAGTAAAAATAGCATTAAAATTGAGGTTGAGACCAAAAAATTTTTTTTTCTCAGTTTTCAACTGGACAAAACAAAGACTTACAAAAATAATAGGATAACTTAACTTAGGTTTTAGTTGATAGAACAACTTTAAATTAAAAATCATATATATAGGCTAATATCTGCATGTTTGGGGTCAGAATACGTTTTATTCTTTTATTTTTTTTAACTATATCTCTAATGCTCATGAAGGCTACATTATTGGATTATGCAGTAAAAACAGTATTATGTGAAATATTAACAACTTACTGTGAAATAGCATGTTACAAAATAACCTTTTTCTATGTTTATAAACTGCATTTATTCCTGTAATATAAAAGCAGGGTTTTTAGCAACCATTACTCTAGTCTTTCAGAAAACAATGTGATTTTTGTATTATATTTTTAAAGAAATATTTTGTATTATTGCTCGGCTTAATATTTTTGTGAAAATCCTGAAATAGAATACATATACATATATATATATATATTAGGATCATTTGATATATAGAAAGTTTGAAATAATACCATTTATTTGAAATATAGATGTTGTATAACTTTTTCTTTACTGTTAATTTGGGTCAATTTAATGCATCTTTGCTGGAACTTTTTTTACTGACCCACTTTTGAGCTATATATATATATATATATATATATATATATATATAGCATTTAAAGTATACATATGCGTACAGACACAAATCAGCAGCATGCAATTTAACCTGTCAATTGACTTGCTTAGGCTTCTTTTGAAATACTTAACCAGGTCACCCAGATTCAGAAGAAAGACCATACTGGTTTAAGCCAGTCTCTTCAGCAGGCATAGTCAAAACAAATCGGTTAAATCAACTCTTTCTTGATGTGTTGTATACTTTTTCCAAAGATCCTGTTTTGACCTGGATCTCTCAGTTGCTGGGTGGCTTTACATCAAAAGGCACATCTGTAGAAACTCTCCACTGGCATCCTAACAGCTCCATGCTCACTGGCACTGCCACATGCCAATGGAAAGGACCAATAATCCTCAACAAATAAATAAAACACAGCTTTAATGTGCGCAGACCACCACACACGATGAGGGAGACACTTCAGCCTGTGCGGTGATGTTGGCATGGTGTCTCCTTTGAGGAACTGCCAGCAGCTCTTGGATTTGACTGGCAGCGGATGGGGATGAGCTGAACTCTAAGAGCATTTGTGTGGCTTGATTTGTCATGGTTAAATTTCTAATTAAAAGGCATGTTAGTGCCAGGACATTGGCAGGTGCGTGTTGCTTATGTGAGCGTAATCTTTCCAAAGATGAGACATATTGCATTCAGGCAATGATGAGACGGAAGAACATATGTTTAAAACCATGAAGAAGAGCAAGCCAAGGATTGATTTGTGCAAGCTGAAAATTGTTTTCACTTGTGCAGTCTAAAGTCTAAAGATTTCATATGACAATGTTTGTAAGCAAATAATATAAATGTATAAAAATACATTACCAGTCAAAAGTTATAATAATAATTAATAAATAATTAATCTTTAAATGTATTGATAAATATTTCTCATTACCTTTTAATTGGCTTCATTTATTTGAACAGAAACACAGTAAAAAAAAAAAAAAAAAAAAGGCATTTAAAATTTTAAATAACCATTTTCTCTTTTAGCATATTGTAATTTATTCCTGTGATGACTTTCAGCAGCTCAAAAACATTTAGCAGAGTGGAATACAGCTTTTGCTGCCAATATTGCATTTTTTGCACAAAAAGAATGAATGAATATATATATATATATATATATACTGATTATCAAAACCATTATTAATTATTGAGCACAACACTAAACCATTATTAAAATTTATCAAAGACAGTCAACTATATTTAAATGTAGCTAAAATAAATCGACTGCAACCACTTACCTTAAAACCATTCCTAATTTTGATTAAAAAAAAAAAAAAAAAGTGTATTTTTGATTAAATAAACATTCAAACTTTTGACTGCTAGTGTATTGAGAATGAAAATTGCTTTCTGGCTCCCGCTTGCGGCTCTTATTATTGCATGTCAGTGAAGGAGAAGGACGCCCTCTAGTGCCCGATTGCTCCATTCTCATGGTGTTCAAGTACAAAGGGAAACAAATGATATTTCAAAAAATAAAAACTTATCTTTAATTGTGTGCAGGTTGTTTAGAAAGCCTCCATCAGAGGAGGCAGGACTTTCCACTGACGTTTTCAGACGAGAAGACAGGAGGATCATTTCAGTGATGAAATCCCATTTCAAAAGACAAAATATCAGCACAGTTGACATGATACAGGGAACCAGCACAACCGTGAGAGATCTACTACAGCAAAGATCTTTTTAATGGTCCCAAATATACCGAACAACTAAGAGTACACTCATGTAAAAGAAAAGAAAATGAAGATATGACAAAAAAAAAATTGATCACATCTAGAGTTCCACTCAATCTTTAATCAAGACGGGCTTACAAATTTTCCAAAAAATCTGCAGTTTTGAAGGGCAAAAAAAGGGTAAAACTATCTCCCCCCACTGAGGTTTTAAAAACCTGTTCAAGTGCGGCTGAAAACGTCCTGAACATTTAAAGGCAGGTCTCTTTATGTCATTTAAAAAAATGAGAGAGGAGAACAACAGAATAAGAAAAAGGAGGGAACTGCTGGCTTTGAAAGAGGAAGAACTTCCACTGAGCCACGAGAACAACGGTGACATCTTAAACAATGATGACCCAGACTTCTTTGCTCCCTAGTGTCCCGGTCTGGCCCTAGAAACTTGAAAACAAAAGAGAAGAAAAACAACAACAAAAAAAGGAATCAAGAGGGGGGGGGGAAGAGCAACAGAAAAAAGGTTTGAGAGAAAGGAGAGAAAGAAATGGAGATGGAGTCAGCAAAGGTGAGTGGTGGTTGTGGATTGGCTGGCCCAGTTCGGGTCATGTGAGGTCCTTCCCTGAGAGGGGGGGCAGTGTGTCCTGGTCCAAGCCTGGGACGCTCTGTGGGGCAACAGTTTGAGTGTCTGCGAGTGACTGACTGACTGTGTGTGAGGTCTTTTTTTTAACCCCCCCAGTACTTTTAGCTTTGTCGAAATTCATGTCTTATTAAATCCTTTTTTGTTATTCTTTGTCCAGACCACAGTTTCATCTCGCTGTCTGTTTCACGAGTCTCTCTCTCTTATTTTCAGATTGGCACTTGGACAAACTCCACGTGGAGACATTCACCTTTTCGCTCTGTGACAGTATCTTCTCCCTCTCTTGCTCTCCCTTTCTCCTTTCCTCACATGGCGCCCCTTGGACTCCTGCGGGGGGGCTGCATTCGTTCATTTATCCATTCATTTGTGTTTTCATTCATTTTGTTTCAGTTTTGAGTTCTAGGCTGAGCGCTGCAATAGTCTCTGGATGAAGCTCCCTTTGAGCATTACTGTGCTGATTGACGAGGGAGTGCTTTAGGAGCTCAGCTTGGACTTCTTGGACAGCGGAGGACTTTCTTCTTTACTGTCTGAGTCTTCCTCATCCTCGTCCTCTTCGTCGTCGTCGGGGTAGTCCACCAACCCAACCAGACCTCCCTGGAATAAAAGTGAGATGCCATAAAAAAATAAATAATAAGGAACTGGAAAGAAAGCATTTAAAAACATTGTTGGAATCGGTGTAATTACCTTAGTGGTGACAGCTGCCGTAGGGGGAGAAGTCCGGGCTCCTGTCCCGGGAGAACTTGGAGAACCAGGTGAACCGGGGTGGAGGGATGCGGTTGGGGGAGAGGATAGACTGGGCTTTGGGGAGCTGGAGAAGGAGAGTTTAAAACTGGGGCTCTGCCGTCCTGAGAGGCTTGCCTTCCCTGTCAGCACCTCCTTCTCTTCTGAGTCTTTTACTTGGGAAAAGAGAGAGGGAAAGAAATTTCAACAATCAAAAAAGCAATGTCAGTGGCATTTTGCAGTCAAACAGGTAATCGTAGTAGTTGGTCATCAACATTATGCCACCTGCGTGTAGCGGTAACGTACGTTTCTTCCTCTCCATGAACTTGCTGATAGGATCCATCAGATCCTCATCACTCTTCATCTTATCTGAGGGCGGCACCACAGCTTCACCGTCCTCTAGATCTTCCTCATCTGTGTTAAACCACATCTCCTCTTCATCTTCCAGCGTCCGCGCATCCCGGCGAAAACGGTGATTTCTCAGAATCGACCGCATACTACAGACAAGCATGAAGACATAAAAAAATACATTCACTCAATGGTACTTTAATGGCCTAATTATTACATGCACAATAAATTCTGATTTAAAAAAAGTAAATGTAACAGCCAAATGAAGTGGAAAAAGGGAGAGCATAAAAAAAAAATGCTTTACAGTTGATTTTTTTTTTTTTTTAAACATCTCTCGCCAGTTCAGTTATCTCAGACCACATTTGCAAATAATTTTAATAAAAGTAACCTATTCAAAATGATCATACCACAATACAAATATGAATAATTAAATTACATTTTTTTAAAAATAATCAAGGAATTCTATTACTACTATATGGCTATTTTCATTTACTTTAAAAGAAACAAATAGTAACACACATTACTAATGAAAAACAATTCACCAGCTCACATCATTATAACAAACATTACATTAGATATTTTCACTGCATTATTTGACTTAAATAAATAAACAATAATAATAATAAATGATTATTCCTAGCAAAACATTCTTAAATATCCATTAGAGAATAAGTAAAAACTAGTGCTCTCAAATGATTTATTACATCAAAAATAAGTCGTGTTTATATAATATACGTATATGTATAATGTGTATAGCCTGGTCTTGTCACAATACTGGAATTTCTATACGATTCCTTGAAAAATATAGATATTCGATACCAGAGAAAAAAACTGCCATAATATCAAGGAGGTAATTAAAAAAATAATAATTTAAGTCTTTTTTTTTTTATTACCTACTGTTATCAAAACAGTATACTATATAAATATACTGTAACAAATGCATTGCTCATCGTTAAAACATAAAACATTTGATTAATAGATTTGAATGCCGGATTCTAATGTGGGCCTAATCACCGATCCATGCATGCAAACGTGCGTGCATCACACGTGAAAACAATGCTCAGTTGCTTAATGGATTGAACTTGCGTGAGACACACACAGACCCGCTATCAGCATAGCCAGAGAAGGAACTACTAAACTAAAGTGGAAACGCAAAGTGAACCGAGCCATGCTGTTTCGTGCTGTACTGAACCATGCCGAGCATAGTCGTGCCACACAGTGGAAAAGCACCATTAGAGGTATTAGCGCCTTTTGGAGAGAATTGAAAGTGACAGCTTTGCTAGTATGGGTATATCAATACTTCTTGAAATGAGTATTTGTACCATTCAGATATTTCAGTATCGATATTTATCAAAATATCATTATTTTTGACAACACTAGTATAGCCTATTTACTATGTATATAAATACAAATGCATAAATATATATATATATATATATATATATATATATATATAGTCGACGATTCGATGCTTCGATTCGAGGAGCTTGATTCGACTCCCGATCTCACAGTCGAATATTAGCGGGGTGTTATGATCATACCATTTGACTCTATGGGGGTGCTCAATGTCTGATTTCACATAGAACCACCGTTTTTCTCCCAATAAGTTAATATACATCCTAAAAATAATGCTGTAAATAAGAATCTGAAAAGAAAGAAGATTTAAATAAATATTTTAACTGTGAATGAATCCAACCACCCCTATAGATTTAATTTTTGTTTCATTTTCCATAATTGTCACGTGACAGAGGTGCATCTTGGCGGCAGGGATTTAAATCTTTAACGAGACACAAATTGATGCAGAGTGAAGGACTGGATTTTTTTCGATCAGGTATTTCAGCTGGTTTATATTGCATATTTTATTTATCTCGTA
>JAUCMS010000045.1:11755494-11823088 GCA_032357445.1 Enteromius radiatus
GGTTTATACTTTTCAGATTGAAGCCAAACATTATTAAAGCGACATTTTCCCAGCATTGTTTATTTTTGCTCAGCTGTTACCGAGTTGCCCCAAGCAGAGAACATGTCACGTGATCACTGATCGCCCGAACAAAAAAATTATTGCAATTTGATAACCAATATTATCAATTAAACAAATTCAAGTACACGGATACTTTTGAAAACAAGTTTCCATGACTTTTCCAAAACTTTCTGAGTTTATTCATTTTCCAAAACTTTTCCAGGCCTGGACATTGCAATTTTAAAATTCCATGACTTTTCCAGGTTTTTCATGACCGTACGAACCCTGATTTCTTCTTCAAGATACAGCAGTGCATAAAAACATTACAATACTTCAGAAAAGTCCTCTTTTCCACTAATAGAAAAAAAATATGTATATTCGTAATATGAACGCCCCTTTTCCACATTTGAATTAAATCTGGATAGACAAAAGCAAAAAGAATCCCACCCTAAAATATCCTGTTCAAAGTTTTACACGTGGCCTATGTCGTGTGTGCGTGTATACTCACATAAGGCTAAGAAAGCATGTTGAGATGCAGTGAGCACCAGTACTCTGCGGAGGATGTCTTTGTTGATGATGTAGTTCTTTATGTGATACGTGTGATGCTCCACGCAGAAAGTGAGCAGCTCTACGATCAGAGCCAGCAGCTGACATGTCTGGAAATCATCTGACAAGACAAACACACACAGTGAGAAGTCTGCAGAGGTCATGTCTTTAAATAGGTATGCAAAATGTCAATTGAGAAATGATTCAAAAAGGCTGCCTACACATTCAGTCTGCAAGCATCCTACAAGCTTGTAAAAAATCTATTACCTTTGCTAGGTTTTTCTTCTGTGGTGTTGGCAAGAAGTGGAGCAGAGAGCACATGCATGCAATGCTTATAGAAGAAACTCAAGAACTCTGTCTTCTCTGTTTTCTGCAAGGAATCAAACAGAAGGGGCATGTTTTGCTACATTCTGACAAATGACAATGAAAAGGTGGTAAGATGCATCAAATATACCCTAATATTAAAACATGTCTCACATTAGCGGTTGCCAGCATGTTCTCTGGGTCCACTAGCGTCCTGAGCAACCCCATTAGCTGTACAGCTCCACCCAACTCTGGATCCGTGTCACAGATCATATGCTCAATGATCAGATTTATCAACAGAATGTCCTGTAAAATATAGACAAGTAGTGAGAAAGACAGGTAGCTGGAAGGCTCACAAGAGTCAGTAGGAATGTGACTTACATCGTCATTCTGCTGAGACTCCTGCATAACAAACTCTCGCACCATGGAGGGGTTGTACTCCACCAGGTAAGAGAAGATATCAGTGGCAGCTCCACGCACCTGAACATCATCCATGCCCTTTAACACAATCCACACATTCGTTTATAAAACACAGCAGGAGCAAGCTGAAGTTACAGTCTTCATTGAAAGCAAAGCTGAAGTTAGTTTGAGACCAATGTATCAGCCATTCTACAGAAAATATTAGTAAAGATGTTAAAATAAAAAAACAAAAACAAGACAACTGACAGCAAATTTGTTCATTGGAATAGCAAGTAAATCTTACAAGAATAACTTCCAGCGCTGGCAGGATACCCATGTTGGACAGCGTTTTGAAGAATGCGTCTCTGTTCTGTGGTTGTAATGTTTGTGAGAACGCACAAAACTCCTTCAGGAAATTTACCTGAATATGACAAACAATATCAAATGTGTTTGTATTCACTGTTTTGCGTAGGTTAACACATCCATTTAGTAATGCTGCTTCATACCAGCTCATGCCGTTTGTCATCATCTGTGGCTTCATCAGTTAGCTGTGCAAAGAGCTCAGTCAAAAACTTCTCATCATCCTGAAAATAAAAGCATAACAGAGATATAGTTACATTTTGGTTACTTGTGTGTGTGTGTATATATATATATATATATATATATATATATATGTGTGTGTGTGTGTGTGTAGTTATGCATGTGTAATATATACACATACATACACCACAAGATTATAAGTGCTGTGGGGAAAAAATATATATATATATATTTTATATTATATTTTAATTGTCAGTATTCACAATAATAATTTCATAAACCATTTCTATATAAACAGTATGATGCATCCATGCAGTTTGCAGTGAAAACTGCAGCCATAAATAATTCTGTTCAGCAAGATTCGGCACAAACTGGTTCTTGATAAATTCATACAGTAACATTTATACAGTAGTTGCCTATATACATTATCCTAATGTCATTTGAGCTCACTATAAAGCTGTAAATCACAGAGAGGCTTTAAACAGTTCTGCAACATTACTTGACCTCTAGCTGAATTAGGGTAACGTATTTGATAAATGTATGTCGACACCAAAGTTAGACATGTGACTAATACTGTATTTTACTGCATCGACCTGTCATGGATATAAAAGATAGCACCTCCAAAAAAGAGGAACCAGTCAAGTGAAATCAAAACATAGTATGTGATCACGCTTCCATGGGAAAGTACATCTAATTGCTCAGACAATCATCACAGAAAGCTTTTAGTATCTACTGTTGGTTTATTCAACATTTATGAGATTGAATCCAGGTATTAATGGGATATGGTAATATTAAAACAATATTGTGCCATAAGCACATTCATCTGCAAAGATGGACAAACAACCATACTGAACTGATGCTGTCTGGAGGTTGGAGAAAATAACCATCCAGCACGCCTGCCAAGAGTTTGTGACATCACATGATACGGCTCTACAGAACATGATGGTGCTGTTTCCATGGCAACAAGCCCCCTCCCCTACCTCCAATCCCAGTATCAAACAATTCTTCTTTATTGTTTCTTAGGTGAGAAGCACATATCAAACCATTTCCACTAACAACTTTTTAATAGCCACAACTGAAGTACAATCTAATGAAAAGGTCAATTCAAATACTCTGATTTCTCAACAAATGAATAAATACTCTACAATTACTCCACCTATGAACCACGTCATTGAGACAAATACCGTTGCCGATTTTCTACTAAATACTTAAATGTGCATAGTACAAGCAGTCAGCACGGTTATCTTCAAATCTAAGTGGAAAACATATATGACCTTTAAAACAAACAAACCAAAGCACAGCCCGCCATTTGCATCCCATCAAGAGCAATGAGATGGTCTCAGGTAATGCAAACAGAGTAATATTAGTAGCCACACCACAAACATGTGTATTCACTGCATTTTCTGTAAACAGGTTTTTGCTGAAGATGCAATGAATTTGAGAGGGACGATGTTAATGCTGGCCTGTAGAGAACCCACAATGACACATAGCAAGTCTGACAGCGTACATTATTTGTGAGATATGATGTTAGAAGGCGTGTGAAAGGTTAATCTACAGCTTCCTTCACCTAGCTTAGCCCCTGAACAGCATTTCAACTCAACCACCAATGTGCAAAGTTCACAACTGGTGACACATACATGGTTGAACATGAAAACCCACCTGCAGCATGCCAACAATCTCCACTTTGTTGAAGAAAATGAAGGAGTGCAGGGTAGAGAGCATGTTTTCTTCAAAGACAGAGGGGGTGGGCAGCACCATGTCCTGAATATACTGCACCCGGTACGTCTGGTGAATCTTCTGCCGTAGCTCCGGGTCTGAAATGGGAATGACTTCTTTAAACCGTGCCGTGGTGGTGAGGAACTCTCGATGCCGCCGTGGTTGGGGTAGCGAAGGATCAAACTCCAGACATCCAATCACATCCATGATGCATTCTTCAGAGAACATGACTTCAAAGAGCGCTGTGCGGTTGAGGAGGAAAATGCCTTTAATGATGTCGTAGAGGTGATGCAGGCCTTCTCGGTTCTCCAAGTCCTCGCACACTCGGAACAGCTCCAGCAGTTTGCGAATGTAGCCCTCATTCTCCAGCGCTAGGGCCAGTTTTTCCCGCCGTAGCGGAGAAGGTAAGGATGATGCCACTAGCTCGGCTACTTCCTCCAACCGGGAGAGCTCACATGGTGGAAGTTCGAGACCAGGAGAAGACATGTCATCAAAGCGCTCCTCTTCTGACTCATCTATCAGCTCCTGGGTGATGTCTACAGAGGGGTCCTTTCCCTGGACCTGTAGACACAAAAATAAAGGATTTCAGAATAAAGCAGAACATACATAAAGAAAATATTATAAATGCATATCAGACATAATCACCTGACATATTTTCTCCCAGATCTCATCACAACCAGCCTTTTCCTGGAAGCTGAGGGCCAGGTCATAGTTTTCAGCCTCGGACCATACTATTAATGTGTCCTTCAAAGACAAAACACAAATAACCTTAAAAAAATACCAGTAAGTACACATTCACAAGCACTACCATACACTATGATAAATCTATAGTTTAATGAAAGAGCTCACAGGAAAAAATGTTTGTTCAAGAACGTACATTTTTTAAATTGTGGGCTATTTTGCTATTTATCTTTAGCATAAAGAAAAAAACCTTTTTAAGTGTTTATGATAGTACACCTTATCTTTTTGAGCCTGTTAATTACAACTATAATACATACAACCTTTCCAGGTTTTTTCCTATATTCAGAAAATTGCAGAGGACTTTTTTCATATATCATTCACCTGACTCTATTCCAAAAACATTGGAAATTTACTTTCTGGATCAAAAGGATCAAAAGTAAACACCTACTGTACACTATCTACTACATGCCACCAGTTTGATAATTAACTTTTTTTTAGCAAGTAAGAGGCCTTTTGACATTATTCTAAAAATGTGAACCATAATTTTTTCGTCTTTTGTTGTAATATCTTAATATAAACATCTACTGAACTGACATAACTTCAGGTTTACTTAACCATACATAACTTTATAGTATTCACATTAAAATGAAAGTATATCTCAATGTTCATTGTAGTGCATTATATTTTGCACCCAATAAACAAAAATATAGAACTCGGTCATAAAACTAAGCATGTAATGTGTCATATATCATCTTACTAAGACATGTTATTAAAAGATATAGAGAGAACACTGATATGCATTTATGCAAGTAGTCTGCAAAAGCGTTATAAAAATCTCATTGATTTAGACTGCAAGCCATCAGACCTGCATCTTCTTTTTGTCCATATAAATACTGTTGTATAAATAACATCTGCAATATGTTTGTTTTGTTTTACTTTCTAAAACAAACTAATGAGCCACAAATGCTTGCTGTCTCCAAAAAGGTTCAATACCTAAATGTTCAAATACTACTGTTCTATTTTAAACAATTAGACTTTTCTCTATTTCTTATATCAGGCTTTACAGGATTACTATACTGTGATTAATTAACTATGGAGGATCGGTGATATCTATAATTCAGTATTTTCCACAATCGACTTGTGATTTGAATTTTTATAAGATATGTTTTTTATAAGTGTTGAATTTTTATAAGATAAATATGTACTTGACCTTTAAACCAGATATTAAGCAGCACATAATTATGAATGATGTTCACAAAACACTGATGAGCTCTTTCAACAACATAATGTTCAAACGCACCTGCTGTTTCTGATAGGCGGTGTTAGGGTTGATTTTGGACTCCAGCAGCAGTGACCCTGTTTTAAAAGAACGGGAACATCTTACTTGCACAGTCAACGAAAAGTGGCCCTGTACATTGTCTTTGCAGTGTCTGTAAACCTACCATCACTTTCGGCGCGCACCAGAAGAGACATGCCTTTTAGCCTCTCCACGTAGGCGGATGACACATGTCCCGTTCCCCGATCATCCCACTGGCGGTCCTCATTCAGAGTGTACACTTTTACTCGTCTACGAGTGTCAGTCATCCTTGCAAGTAACTCTCAAGCAGGCTTTTGCCCTTGATTTAATAAATCTCAACGTCCTCGTTGGCTTGCAAGGTGCAACAGAATCTGCTGTCAACTTCAAGCTGAAATGTATGGCATTCAATGGCACGTTGTCGCGAAGCTGATCCAGTATGTTGTTGTGGGGTCTATCACAGAAAACTTATGCAGTCCAGAAGAATTATTCTGACCAGTCTAGCGATGGTCAGCTAGCTGCTGTGTGCAGCTGAGACTCTCCACAACATACCGGATATTTTCAACTTTTTATAAACGGAACGACGAAAACGCTCCTCCGTTTCTAAAGGACGTAAAACGGTGAGAAATTAGTTTAAAAGCATGCAGCCAGAGCACGAACGCAGAATGGGTTTATTTTCCTCCGTGCCCCTTTACTTTAAGCTAGCTAGGCTATGCTAACGCTGCGACTAATTCAGTCAAACGGGGTTAGCGTAGCTAGCGCCTCAGCTAGCAGGCTATCTCCTCGCGCGAGTCATTTTAACCCAGAAATGTTCGAAACGCGCGCGAATGAACTCCAAAGACGTACCGATAACCCTATTTGATCATTATACTTGCGAGCGGTCGGTGAGAAGGCGGGAAGGCTCGTGTATAAAGCGGCGCGTTCATAATAAGCTAAGCTATATTTTCTCCAAGTATTCCGCCATATTCTGGCTAAGGGCCGCGGATGGACCAGCCAGTCTTTTCATACAGAGATAAACATTCCCCGATGTAACTAATCGAATAGACTCGTTCGTTTCACTTTCTGGGACGGCGAATGGCCAGCGCGACCGTCGAGCACCATGAAATAGCAGCGTCTTGACGAAAAGTAATTATTAGCCCCACTGTGAAGAATCGGCCATCTTGGGTCCCCTCAGAAAGCCGCTACGGGGTTTCCTGTGCTGCAGGCGCAGGGCCGCCACAGTTTAAAGACACAGTGCGCCAAAATGACCAGCGCAGACACACTGTTTCGTAACACTAAACACTCACTGCTGGTGAAAAGTAAAGGGACATGGAGAGGAATGTAAATGAGGGTTCAAGTAATCGCGAAAACGCGCAGCTGCGTGAACTAATGACTGCTAGAGCATAGATGTGTAGAGTGTTGCAGTTGTTGTTGTTTTTCTTCTCTGAGAACGAATTTGAGTACATTGTATGTTCATCATTTCCAGTCATTATAATGTACCTATTCTGGTCAACCAGTCCAGTCTCAGCTTTGGAGTAGGGTTAACCAAGTAAACAAAGTCCCTATCATAGGCAGTGTGGTCAACCAGCCATGGTTGCACCACCAGCTCAAATATTATGTAACTGTAAAAATGATTTACTAACTACATTTTTAGTGTTACTCGTCCATGCAAAACTCGCCACCACAAATGCTAAGCTGTTGGTATTGTTGCCAGGGCTTATGTAGTTGCTAGTGTGATGTGGAATGTTGCTATGAGGTGTGCGGGGGAGTGATTCTGAATTCAGCCTCTATTAACAGTAAAGGCTTATCTATTATGTTAAAAGAAGTGATTATCGATCATTGGCAAAATCCCCTGGAAATATCAAAGTCAGCATGAAACTAAATTGTAATTCCTTTCCAGTATTTCCTATAATGTGTTTTACATTTTACAAATGTGTTACTTCCTCTGTTACGTCATGACTTTATGATTGTAAACTGATGCACCAACCCGATTACTATTTTACATTTTAAGTTGGTGCAGTCAAATTTAGTTTTAACACAATCTGATTCCACCCCATTGATTGTTAGGTTTAAGGTGTGATTTTACTTCCTATTTATTTATTTATTTTTAAAATGTTTCCATAAAAATCACAAATATGTGTGTGTGTGTGTGATAAACACTGCAGTTTCCCCATTCAGAAATTGGGCCAGCACAGATCAAGATAAACTGGCCATGCCAGTTGGAGTTAAATTGCAAATCTGCTACAAAAACTTGGTGGCTTTATCTTACACTTATGTCTACTATTATTGTGTTTATTGGTACTTTAAAGTTTTGTGCTCAGCCGTTTCTTTAGTTGCCCAGTAACGGTCATAAACAGAATGCATGCACTTGCTCACAGTTGGTAAGTAGTTTCCAATAACATTGAAACTACTCAGTGGACCATATAACCCTCAAAACAGAAAAAAACTGTTTGGGGTTTTCCATACCAGCACCAAACACATATTAGTCCAAAAAGTACTGGTAATCTACTGGTCTCAACAATTACAAAATTACTGCTAATGCAATTAGCATAACAAAAACCCTAGGAATAACATGAACTTACAAATGATTTTGTTCTACAGGTAAAACAGACGAAAATAGTATTCAAGAGAAGAATTTGTTCAGCAAGTTCTTATTTGAGCAATTACCAGCGTAGCTGATAAACAGGACATTCATGCCACAGTACAGTGTGCTGCTGACTGAGAGGTGAAAAACAGGACAGTCTGCTTACATACATTTCTGCTTAATCTTCTCCTGTAGTCTTTGTTTTTCAGTATTCCTTAAGATGGAAAGAAAAGTATTTACCTGAAGCCGAACTCTTTTGTATCACTTCAGATGTTTTCACTGTCAATTTAAACCAATCTAATCCATCTGTGCTGAATATAAGCATTTAATTGCTTCAAATAATCTTTTTGAAACCTAACATTTACAAATACAGTATGTTAAAAGAAAAAAAAAACTTTGTGAGAAGATTTTTATTATTTTCCAGTGGTGACTACTGGATACATACACAAAACAGATAGGGCCAACAAAATCTGTAACAGCACCGAGGACAAAAGTTGGGATATAAGATGATTCAGAACCATCTCCATAATCTGAAATGTGTGAATTTTTTTACTTCACTGAATTAAAGAACAATTAAACCACAATTTAAAAAAAAAAAACCAACAAGAAAACATCAATTGAGAGGGATTAAAAAAAAACTTTCCCTCCCCAGATCTTACCATTTGGTCTGATAAATATCCCAGTCCCTAACTCCGGTTACAAAAACGCGATTAAAAATGCAAAATATTTTAACTCTATGCTTTGATGTACTGACTGAATAGACATGCTTTCAACAAAATCTGAACTAAGCAGCATCACATCACCACTTGGATCATCTTTCTTTGTCCTGTGATGTAACATAGTTCTGATAGAGTTGGGGACCAGCATCAGAAATAATTCAGCCATTTACATCACTTATTTTCCCGCCTGCTGGGCTTGGCGCCTCAGCAGCACATAGATCTTTTCTTTGATCCAGTCTTTGTTGTAGGGCTGGTAGGTTTGTGTGTCTGCCCTGTACCTGTTTAAATGACCAGAGTAGGAAAATTACTACGTTGTTCAAAGCATTTGTACACTTGCACATGTTCAATAAGACTCTGTGTTAGTTTACTTACACAAGACAGCTAAGGTCTGCAAGATCATCCACAAAGTCGAATAACTGGCTTATGTCATATGTGATGGAGGGACTGTTGGGATTCATCCTTTTCAGATGCTCTTCATACATCTTACACACTCCTTTTATTTAAATGAAAAGAAACGATTCATTAGAATTGCTCATAACATGTTGTCCTTTATAACCAAAAAGAACTCTTCTACCTTCCATGCATTCGTTGACGGACTCATAGTCTGCGTATGTTCTGCCTTCTGGTCTCTTGGTGGGCTGCACCAGCAGAATTGTGTGAGACTGAAAATCAGATGAAAAAAGCAAAGGTAAATACGTAATGTACATACGTAAAAAATGTAAAAACACAGTACGTATAAATAAATACACCAGACATGACCCAATAATGTGGAGCCCCCTACTGCCAGTAACACAGCGTTGATTTCGAACAGTGAGATTAATAGAGCAGACATATTTTCAAATGGATGACATCTTAATCTGACATTCAATCCAACCATCCCTGTTTGGCATATGAACTAAGTAAACTTAAAGATAACCCAAACGTTCAAACGGAATCTCTGACATAAGACCCTAAAAACAGCAGCTGTTGAACTCCAACCCTCCCCCCAAAACAAAACACCCTAGAAGCTTCTTACAAATTCAGTTACAACGACGGGTTAATTTAAACATCAATTTAAGTTTTATATTGAGCGCTTAACTTTGTAGAGAAAAGTCTAGAAATATCCCAGAAGGCTTCATAACTTGTTCATTTCGTTTATATTCGGCGTTCTCTCGCTACAATGGTGCTAGATGCGCGCGTTCCCTTGAATATTTCTCGAACGTGTTAGTGCAGCCGACGAAACACGACTTCCTAACCAGGCAAACGTCTAAAAGATACATCATAATACAAAATACAGCAGTGAAATACTTACCATATCTGGTTCTGGTATGTAAAAGTCGCAATGAAGGCTAGTAACCGCTGACGGCTAATCACGGAGAGCAGCAACAGAAAGAACAGAAATGTGCAACGAATATCCACTTCCGGTAGTGGCGATGACGCGTTGGCGATGACGCGTTGGCGTTTCAGAATAAAAGTCTTGTGCCAAATTTGTTTTAACGTGTATTTATTTATTTTAGTTTTGACTGGAAATGTTACGGCACCGGTAAATATCACCAAATAATTACATTCTCAGAATTTGTTCTCATAAAAGCTAGATTTAGCATTTTTTATTTTGTTTACATTGTGTTTTTTTCTTTCAACAATTTCAAGGTTAAATTGTGCTCGATGGATATAGCCGGTGTGTACTGTGCAGACTTATGTTTTAATATTTTAATATCATACTTTGTAATTTAATGTAATTAAATGTATTTGTTTTTTGTTGTTGTTTTTTAGCGTGACTTTGTAGCATTCTCTGGGACTACAGATAAAAATAGCCTTTTAGGCTAACTCTGGCACATGTTATGTAGTTATTAATGTGCACTATTTCTGTTAAATAAAGTAACGTTATTTTTAAAAAAGTACTTAAAAAATAGTGTCTGTCTCATATTTTGTATAAGAGATTTTTTATGTAAATTTGTGTTGAAATCATCAAGAATCAGTGTTAATAGTTTGTGTTAACACTTTAATGGCATAGCGACACAACAGAAGTACAAAGTGTGCACAAAGTATACAATTATAATCAGAATACATAGAATCAGAATGAAGAAAGGAAAGATTATTTGAGCTTAATTCAGCAACAGCAATCTTATTTTTATGAAATTAATGAAATGTCTCTATCTTGAGTTTGGAATGTGTGAAAATTGTTCTTACTGTTTTGATACTGCCATGTCACAAATACTATAAAGTGAATGTGTTACTATGAATGTATAATGAAAAGTTAAAAGAGGAACAATTAATGTTATTTTCCTCATTAAGACATTTTAAACCCAAGATCCCTTTAATATCAGCATAAATGACTGAAAAGCATGTGTGAATAAACCTTGTATAAACGGTTTTGTCTACATTTGAGCTGGATTTTAGCACCTTTACAGCACAGCCGGAAATCCCACCCTAGCAGCTGTGGGATTTCAATGACCCTTCTTTTAACCCCTTTAGGCACGGGATCTCATTCTATATCCTCTTCCTCCGCTGATCCCTCTCCTGGATGTTGGTTCTCTTAGGGCAAGGCCTCTAGCAAAAGCCTTACATGTCCGCTCACATTCCTCCTTTGAGACAAAGTTATTGCCATTCCCTTCACATCCACCAAACCAGAATTGTGAGCAAGAGCCAGAGGAAGAATCAAAGTAGAAACGAGATGTCCATTCATAACAGGACCCAACTTTTTGTGCCAAAGAGCACACACTGGCAGACTGGACTGGACTATAATCCTGAAATAAAAAAAAATATTGTGTTGGAAAGAGTGTTCATGCAAAAAATGTAATTATATGATGACAGATGGAGAGTGAAAATCCATGAGCTCTGTTTTACTCTATAGGGGTAATCAGGACATCCTGCTCTTCCAAAACCATTAGCAGCTGTTACTCCATCAAGGCAGCAGCCATATCTATCAACAAACAGATACACACAACATAAATAATAGGGTGGTATAGGTATGGTCAGTTTATAGATTGTGAAGTTTTCATTATATTGAATGGATAAAAAATATTAGACTTTAAGTAATTTACAAATTTTATATTTTATATTATTATGTATATTTTATTTACATGATATTGATAATATATTAATTATTAATGTTTTATTTATATTAAATAGTTGTATTCTATTTTAATAATTATTTGCTGTGATTAAAGTGTGTCTGTGGGAAATAATTTGACTATCTGTATGCACCTAGACCTATGACAGTCATCGTGAGGACAGCCTTCCCCACGAGGCCCTGAGGCAGCAGTGTGGCCATCCGGACAGCAGCCATAATATGACTGGGCACAGTGCGGCCCAGTCACTG
Organism: Enteromius radiatus; assembly: GCA_032357445.1. Taxonomy (NCBI): domain Eukaryota; kingdom Metazoa; phylum Chordata; class Actinopteri; order Cypriniformes; family Cyprinidae; genus Enteromius; species Enteromius radiatus. The sequence continues at coordinate 11,767,596 of JAUCMS010000045.1, forward strand.
AGGGGTATGGATCACTTGGTCTGTGAACTGTTAACAGAGCAAATGTAGAGTAAAAATCAGAACATGCACATTTAAAAATAAACACATAAGAAATGTATACAGAAATGTCTTTCAAATCATCTACATAATTGTGACAGCTTTTTAACCTGAGGTTGCATCATGGGTATAAGCCACAAATCCATGCAAGGAGCTTTCATAACCACTGGGGTCCTGCACACTGGGCACCGCTGAAGCCAAGTAACACAAATGCAGAATGAGCAGAAATACTCCAGGTTAAAGAACTTTAAGGCTTGTGTGCATGTGTGAAAAGGAGTTATGTTTTATCATGTTAACACTTAGATCATAGATGGACATCACAAGTTACAAATATACATGGTTTTTAAAGCTTTTTAAAAGTTATAGTGCCACCTATGGTCCCATCTCATCTCCATAATATTTGAATTAAAGGGTTTTAGTACAGTAAATCTGACCCTTCATAGATAGCAATACAACTGAAATGATCCCAGATCCAAAAACGTAGTAAAAACAGTCCACGTAACATCAGTGGCTCAGCTTCAGTTTTGTGACGCTAGGAGAGTACTTTTTTTGTGCAAAGAAAACAAAAATAACATAATTTACTCAACCAATCTTTTTCCAGAGTATCACAACACATGCATACGCATTCCTCATGGTGTAAATAACTACAGATTACGCACATGTAAGTCGAGGGAGAAGAATGGTTGAGTAAATTATGTTATTTTTGTTTTATTTGTGCAAAAAAGTACTCTCCTAGCATGGCAAAACTTAAGTTGAGCCACTGATGTCACATGGACTGTTTTACTGATATTTTTACTACATTTCTAGACCTGGGATAATTTCAGTTGTATGGCTCTCTGATCCCATCAAAATATCTTAATTTGTGTTCCAAAGATGAATGAAGGTCTTACGGGTTTGGAACGACATGAGGGTGAGTAATTAATGACAGAATTTTCATTTTTGGGTGAACTAGCCCTTTAAATAGAAAGCAGTTATTTTAAATTGCAATGATATTCCACAATACAACCGTTTTCACTGTATTTTTGGCCAGACAAAGACAACATTAGTGAGCATATAACACAACATGAAGTATTTTTTTCCAAAAATATACATACAAACACAGTGACCATGAAGAAACCTACTTTGTACACCAGGGCAGGGCTGTGTGTTGCAGCTCTCCACAGCATGAGGTCTGGAGAAAGCAGAACATCTTTCATCTGGATAATGATTGTGATCCAAATCCATGCAAACAACTCTGCGCTCACGAGTTCCAGTTCCACAGCTACGAGAACACTGAAGGAGACACGGAGAAAGGTATATGCTTAAAACTAATCGGATTTCCTCTCTAAGCCCTTTCTCTCCTTCCTTCTCTCACCAGGCTGAAGTCATTGATATAGTATCTAAAAACTTGGTGGCAAGCTGGTCTCTGACAGGATCTGACATCATGTGGACGTGTGAGACCCCTGCAGTGGTGCTCAGCGATGCGCTCTCCTCTGCCCCCGACGCAGAACACCTCTCGTGTCTGCTGTCCCTCACCACACGTCATCGAACACTGGAGGAAACAAGAGAACAGAACAATAATCACATGTTAGAAATAACACGGCAACACCAGCATGTGTCGATATTAATTAATTAAAAACTACATACATCACCAAAGGGACCGGCACTGTACTCAGCACAGTGGTGCTCATTGCAGGCCTTCTGGGAAGCTGGTTTCCTGAGTCCTAGTGCAATGCAGTGAGATTCATCGACCATTGCTGATGTTCCATCATTAATACAGTACACACTACGGGTCTGCACTCCTCCACCACAGTGACGTGAACACTCTGAAAAAGTGCTGTATGTGTACCTACAAACACAATCAGTCACACTTACTGATAATTTTGAAGCATGTTATATTTGTTTGGGGTTGTTGAAACCTGTGTGTGTCGGGGACAAGTACTAAAAAAAACTCATAATCAATCAGCAGTAAGGGGCGTGTCTAATAATGACGTGAAGGAGAATGCTTTTAGTCAACAGCCGAGCAGAAAGACACAGAAAGATATAAATAAAGGAAGAAAATGTCTGCTGAACATAAGGCAAGTAGGACTCGTGTAAATATCATATCAGCTTTCCAGCGCTGGAGAGAACTCAAGGAGCGGAAGGCCTGTGATCGGACGCTTTATTGCTTTGGTTCCTCTCGAACGAAGAGGAAATGCAACACCATGGTAAACATCCTTCATATTTGAAATGTTATCAATTTGTGCACAAAATTGTATAGTTTCTAACAATTTGTTATGTTATATATGTTCTATTGTGACTCATGTGATTTGAAATTCTTTTAGTTTTCATTTTATTTAGATTTTAAAAATGCCCCAACATTTAGGAAATTGCGTTATATATTATATATAAATATAAATATATATACTACATACATTTATTAAATATATTCATGAACGTGTATACATATATAAATATATGTTATCAAACTGATGCATTTCTAAAATATTGTAATGAAAAAGACACCCCTTACTTGACCACACTCTTAAACAAAACTGTAATACCAATCTGGTTACTCCTATTACTGTCCTCCAGAGACCTATGCTTGATTGAATCAGCTTCTTAAAACAAACGGTTGGTACTCATAAAGAAGGTCACTTTTCACCCCCTATACTGACACATCAGTGTTACCTGCAGAAAGTGACCGATAAACATGCAGATGGGCAGTCTGTAATATATTATAATATAATATTTTATAATAAACAAAAACAAGCAAATCAAAAACAAGAGAAAGTCATTAAAAAAAGCGTATAAACAAAGTATTAGTCTATTTAAGGAGTACGCAAGCATACACACAAATACATACGATATATTTCATTATACATGCATACACATATAACACATGTAAAATTCCACATAAATTACCTGTAGGTGTCCAGACTGGCAGCAGCTCCAGTGCCATGTCTAGAGGTGACAGGAAGAGAGTGATCCTCAAAACCCACAAACTCCCCATGGCTCACCGCCTTTCAGAAAAGATAAGGGTGTTAGAATGAACTGTTTGTGTGTGTGGTTTTGTGCTATAGTCAGTGTACACATACTCTGCAGACTCCCTCCACACAGAGATCTCTGCGGCCCACATAGCATGGTGTGCCATCCACCACAGCTGGTCTGTGACGGTAGTAGAAGTTCTCTCCTCTGGGAACACACACCAGCTCACATGGGTTTGAAGCTGGGCCAAAACACAGGTTATGTGATTATATAAAGAGCCTCATCTTGGGACACCAGTGCACTGAACTGCCTGGGGAAGGTTTTTGACCATAAAAACAAGTGAAAGCTTCCAGAAGTTTCTTACTTAACCACTGATTATATCTAATTACATGTTACGTGCTTAATTTCTGCACCAAAGCATTTCACTCATTGTCATTTAAGAAATTAAAGCTCCAATTTAAGCCGCTGTGAAACAAATAATTTTTCTTAATCATTACTTATTGTCATTTAAAAAGAAAAGGTCCAAATAATTTGTATAATTTTGTCTATTTCTGTGTAAACAATTATTACAACAACAAAATGTCAATCAAATAAGATAAGTTCATTCAAGATATATTATCTGAAACCAACCTTTAATATGTTAAATAAATATTATAAATAGTGGTGCCATGATTAATTGCATCCAAAATAAAAGTATTTATTTACATAATGTATGTGTGTGTGTGTGTGTGTGTGTATTTATTATGTAGCCTGTATTTAAATACACATATATACTTACAAATATTTTTAAAATATTTTCATGAATTTACATGTACAGACTAATAGTCCTATAAATGTTATAAATGTTATATATATATATATATATATATATATATATATATACATGCGCATGTGTGTATGTTTATATATAAATAATAAATATACGCAGTACACACCATATATAATGTAAACAAAAAAATATTTTTAATGTGATTATATATATATATATAAACTGCATCATCAATACAATTTTATTTAGTCAATGCTTTGCGTAATTTTCTACCTCCATAGTATGGCTGCCATGTGTAACGTTTTCCCTGGAACTCCGTTCGGTCAAAATGAGCACACTGTTCTTCACGGAAATCTATAGATCCAACAGGGCACTCCTTTAACGAGAACAAAAAATATAGAGATGTAAAAAATAAATAGTTTTTATTTGGGGGGTGTTTAGTGTTTAGTTTTTTACCTGTGTGTTACAGAGTTTGTAAGACTTGGACGGTCCAACGCAATTGTGCCCTCCATCCGTTCTTAATATTCAAAATTAGAGGTTGAGTTATGAAGAAAAGGGGTCTTATAAAGAAAAGATTTCAAATGTACTAAACAGACACATTCACTTACCTCATAGTGTTGCAGATCCTGGTTCTCACTGCTACTCCAGTGCCACAGGTGCGACTGCAGGCTCCATATGGGCCATATTCACCCCAGTAATCATTAGACGGTTGCCTCACCTATAAGCAAACACAATATCTATCTGACATAGACCATACCATTTTCCATGAATCACCTAAACATCCATGGGGAATTGCTTTAGAAAAAACACAGGCACAAGATGTGAACAAGAAATTAAGTAATTAAAATTATTTAAGTATGTGTCTCATTTTTGAATTACTCACACAGAGGACTGCAGAGATCAAGCACAGGATCCCGAGAAGAGAGTAGAGCATCATCTTCAAGGTACAAATGACACATTATTTTAACACATTTCTACATTTTCTTTAATTATACAAGTTATTCAGACTTCTATGAATGGTCACTTACCTTCTCAGTGTTATTTCGAATATCCCAAGTTCACCCAGTCACAGCGAGAGAGGTGTGACACAGATGTCCATTCACTCAGGACTGAATAACTCTCCCTTTGTACACACGTACCAACTCTACTCATCTCAGGTTACAATTAACCCCTCTTGGGAGAATATCATGCAGGAATCTTATTATGGTAAAAGGGAAATGAATCAGTGACTGTGACACCAGTTTTAATTTAGTATAAAACCTTCACACACTTAATTATTGGTTACGCTTTGGTAAAAATGAAAAACAGATTGAGTTCCACACAACATAGTGCAATTTTAATTTTAATTTAATAATTATGCAGTCTTCTAGAAGAAAGGGCAAAGGTCAAGTTTATATTCAAAAGTTAGGTTTTTTTATTTTTTCAAATGCACTTTTCAAATCAGTTTAACAGAAATATACAGTTTCAGCTGTTTAGTAAAGGAATATTTCATGCCAAAAAATATTGTTTTGTTTTTACAAGCATGCAACTTCTAGCTTGACAGGACATCGACTGACATACTGGAGTCATAAATATTACTTGTGGATTATTTTGTTAGCAGTTTGCAGTGGATTCAACAAGTGATGAACTACAACATTTCTCAAATTTGTTCCAAAAAAGAAACAAATGCATATACATCTTGGATGACCAAAGGGTTTCAGCAAATGTTCATTTTTGGTTGACCTAGTCCTTTAATGGGCCCAGAAGGCCAAAATATGTTTTTACAAAGAGAGAGAACATAACATTATAAGCATAAGTGTGCATTGTGTGAGAGATCTCACAGCAAAGCTCTTTTCAATGTTCTAACCACAGATGTTCCTCTTTGTGCCACTAAACATACTGTATTAAATCATAGGGGTGGAAGTGCTTTGTGGCACTCAGTCCTCTAAACTGCTATTTTAGTCCCTGTCACTTTTCAGCAACCAAAATGACAGATGGTGGCTGTCATTGTGAAGGAGAATGCAGACTCACTGTGCCAACTTTACCTACAGGATTGGCTTCACTTCCACCACAACAATTAAGATGCAGACACCACATATACTACTTATGGAGACAATTAACATTTCAAAAAGGAGTGAAAAGCATTACTTGTATCTCATCTTACTATGCAGAGACAAAAATGTGTAAAAATGTGACTCCTGTAGTTTTATCAGAGCTGTCGGTTGAGCTTCTCAGCTTGTCTTTCTTTGGAATCCAAAGCGTATTTGGTGTCTTGGAGGTCTTCAATGGTCTCCAAGGCTTCCTGCAGCTCCTTGTCAAGGGCGTTGTATTTGTCAGTCAGTATTCTGTTCTCCAGGCGGAGCTCCATGATGTGGCGACTCAGCTCCAGGTTGTAATGGCCACAGTGCTCACGTAGCTGCTCCACCTCCCTCAGAAGGACCTCCATACTCCTCATGAGAGACTCCAACTTCTCCTGCTGCTGCATCATACTGTTCTGTTGATTTTTGTGCTTTGGGTTTGTGTAATACTCCTAAAAGAAACAAGAGGAAAAAGACTACAGTCACAGGCAAACACAGACTGAAATACTCTTGTCTCTGTCCGATTTAAACAAATCCAGTTTGTTTAATCCCCTCCTTGTCTCACCTATTTGTCCTGCTCCATGCTAATCTCTCTTTTTTCTTCTTTTCTATATAGACATCAGTGGTCTTTGGCTGATTTTACAACGGACAAAATGTCAATCCAATAACTGTATTGTTTTTGTTAACTACATCTATAACTCCTTAGACCCATTTTGTTAATTAAAATAAATAAAATTAGAATAACATATCATTTTATGTATTATTTATTGGGTAAAAAATATTTTGCATAACTGAAATTTATTTATATTACAGTAAACCATGTAGTCCAAACAATTAGCAAAATGCATAGGCTGAAAAGAAAAATATGGTATAAATGTAATTTACCATCCAACATGTAATAGCTAAATATTTGATTAATATACCAGCCATATTACAAAGTGACGGATGCATTAATGTCAAAAATACTGTAGAGTTTAATTGGATGAAACAACCACCTTGGTTATCATCAACAACAGCTATATGAAAAGTGTTTTCTCTTCCCCTCAAATTAGTTCCATTGCATTCAGTATTGTTTATGTCCATTATGATAGACCTTCAACCCATTTCTGGGTTGATCCAAAGGTCATTCTGTCACTGTATCAAGATGGTAATTCACTGTATTAAACAGAAATACATCCTTAAAAACATGTATGCACACAAAAATGCACATTACATCTAAAGAAAGGAGACGTTTGGTTGATTTATGTACAGTATCTTCTGCTCACGATCAGTCAAGCAAAGGTAAAATGTGCTTTGCTAAACATTAAGCCACTAAAATCCCTAAGGTGACTACCATGCCACAAGTACTTTAACCCCTGTGACTGCTTATTCAGTATTGTCACGGTCGCTGGTGTAGAGAAGACGATGAACAACAAAATCCTTTTCAAAATGCAACATCTTTACTTGGATCACATAAACAGACAAGAGCTTAGATTAACACGACTTAACATTGACAATGATGAACCCAGACTGACACACAGGGCAAGCTTAAGTAACACAGACAATCAAAGTAAATGGGGAAGACACACCTGAACGGAATACATAATTAACAAAACTAGGTCACGGGAAGCACATGGGGAAACAGTGTCAAACATGAACAAAACAAACATGGGCACGTGACAAGCATGAACGTTACAAGTATACTGCCAGTCTGCGGTCTTCTCACTTTAGAGGCTAATACTCAAAAGATAGATTAATCCAAAAGATAAATCGGACAAAATAGATTTCTATTGTAATGGATAAGTGAGAAGGTAATTTGTAGAGCTTGCAGTTATAAAACAAAGAATGTAACATTAGGCTCAAGTCGTACATAGTCTTTTAATCTGATGGCACAGTCAAGGGCACAAGTAAAGCTAGGTTATCAGGAAGCAGAGACAGCAAACAAAAGAGAGACACAGAGAGAAAGCCATAAAGACAGCTTGCCTAAATTATCGCCACATTCAGCTTGTTACACAAACATCACTGCTGCTAAAAAAAAAAAAAAAAGTGCTGCTGCTAAGACGTTGCTGACATGTAGTACTTTTTTGTGAGTTATGGCTCTGCAATTCTTGCTGTTTGTTCTCGTCTTCCCCATATGACAATATATATATATATTTTTTTGTTTGTTTGTTTGTTTTGCATAAATATATTTAAATATTTTCTATCATAGTTTTCTATCTACTTTTAAACCTATTAAAAAATAAATCAAATAGACTTCATGCCAAAACTGCATTCAAAATATTCCATAAAATGTAAAAACATATATTATTATATTATATATATAATATATATATATATATATATATATATATATATACATACAGTATATAGGCCTATAATTCATTTTTTTCAAGCATATTTTAAGGTATCTTAAAATATAAATTAAAATTTAAATATATTATATTATAAATATGTGCGCGTATATTAAATATGCGTAATATGCATAATATAAAAATTAATGCATATGTACAATATTCATGAATCATAAACAAAATCCATATTGATAGTATATATATATATTATTACAATGTATTAAAATATAGGTATGCATTCATAAATCACATGTAATTTCAGCATGTGGTCGGTTCTAAAGGTTTGGCCGTCGCTGATCTATGATTTTGTCTACAGATCAGTGGATGCAGTACAACACTCAGCCACTTGCGCTGTATCATAGCAACGCTATTGTAAACCATACACTCTCATTCATCGCGCTGTGGTATATTTCTTGGAGTAGTGCTTATTAACGCAGCAGAAAATGCAGCAACCCGAACCATTAGCAGGGGAAGAGGCAGACGAATCTGGACCATCTGTTGAGTCTGAAAACCCAGAGGAGAGAATTACCGCCCGTCGCCTCCGCATAGCCGCACGAAATGAGGCCAAAACACGGTAAACACTCATCTCGAGCTCATTAGCTTGGTACCTTATTTCATTAGTTAGCAATGAACGTGGCAATCTCAGATATTTCGGTAACTTATTCCGGTTTATTTATATGCACAATACTTAATACTTAAATATTGTTTTTGTTGTTGGTTTTGAAGTGACGAGGTCGGCGAAGATTCCCAGCAAAAAGAGGATATTAAAGAAGAGATACGCAAAAGTCAGAAGGAAGTGGAGAAATGTAAAAGGGTCAGTCGTCTGCTTTTAAATATGTGTTTTGTTTTGTTTTGTTTTTAATGAAACTTGCATTTATTCCTATTATACAGTCTTGTGGAGTAGGTTACAGGTAACTAAAATAGGTAATTTAATTGTAAAATAAAATGAATTGTAATCGGTTACAGTTACTGAGAACATGTTTACAGGGGGTTACTTTTTTTTTAAATTATGTTATATTATATCATATTACATTATATTGATAAGAAAGCAAATATTGTAGTTTAAAAATGCTGTAGTATTGAATATTGTGCACAGAGTGTGTGGGGTAGATCAGGATTTTCACTTTTCTCTGCCTTTTTTTACAGCACATGACAAAATTACAAAGTGATTGTCTAGAGTTGGCGACCAACATTCAGGTTGCTGTAGATGCCAGAGAGTCTGACAGAAGAACAGAGCTAGAGGAGGCATTTCGACTGAGGTGCATGCAATGAAACTTTGAAATTGTATCTCTGTAAAGTTTGTATTTATAATAAAAATGTATAATTTGGTTCTATTAGGAGAGATAAGCTGGAAAACGAGGCCAAGTCCAGCCAGGAAAAGTTTGAGGAGATCACTCGCAAATGGACAGATGCCAAAATGAAACAGACCCCACTGGATCTAAGAGATGCTCTGAACAGCCAGCAACAACTCTGTGAACAGATTGTAGCAGACAAGAATAAACTAATCAGTGAGCTACAGCAGGTGAACTTCAGTCTGCAACAAAATACATGCAAAACATAGACTGTAAATCATGTAATTAAAGAGTGTTGTTTGCACAGGAGCTTAAGGGAAGTGATGATCACTATGTGAAGGACCTGAAAAAACAGGCTAAAGACATAGACCTGCTAATTGAGAGGATGGAAGAACAGATCTCAAGTTTAAAAAAGTCATACCAAGAGAACCTGAAGCAGATTGAGGTATTGTACTGCCTCCTGCAGGCTGGAGGCCACATACAAATGATCATTACGCGCTCATAATATTCTTATTATATGTTTAGTTTAAACTAAATGGCATAGTTGTGAATTACATTATTTTCTGTCATTTATTTTCTATGAACAATAAAGAATGCGTTTGACGAGGAGAGGAGAACGTTGCTAACCAAACACAGGAAGAAATGGGAGCATCAGATGAAGGAACGTAGCAAGAAAGAGGTACAGTACATAAAGTAACACACAAGTTCAAAAAACACTTTGGATTTTCATATGAATATGTTTGAAACCGCTTTGACAACAACGTCTTTCTTTATAGCTAAAGGACATGTTACAGGGTTTAAGTCTCTTGGAGGAACATGAGGACTTGCTGCAGAAGCTGAGGGTCCAGAAAGCTGAAGAATTCAACATAGAGAAAATCAAAAAGGATACAGAAGTACAGGTGAATTTAACATGCACCCAATTATGAGTATAACTCTGTAACTGTAACTATACGTATGCTTTAGATGGGAATGCCATAGGTACAAATAAAAATCTGCATTTGTGTGTGTGTAGAATTTAAGGATGAAGTTACAAGAGGTGAAGTTCAACTGCCATCTGAATGAAGAAAAACTTGACTACAAATATGAGGTGCTAAAGAAAACTGAGGAGGAGAATGCCATTTTAAAATCCCAAATGAAGAGGAAAATTGTAAGGTACTACTTTTTATTCTTAGTACAATACAATAATAATTTTAAGGTCAGATTTTTATAAAGAAATTAATATTTTTAATTAATCAAAAGGGCTTTCTATGGAGTACGGAGCCCCTTAAGGGACATGGTGGAGGAAAAAAGTAAAAAGAGAATTGGTGGGTAAAAAAAAAACGATTTTGTGTTTTCTGGCGTAACCAGCTGAGATCAGATAAACACTTTCTGTTTACTTTACGCTTCCAGTGGATTAGACAGCTCTGTAACGGAGCAGTTCTACATCACTATAATATATAATACACTATAATAATACAAAATATTTCTTAATAACCAAATTAAAATCATATCTGAGGACTGTAATGATTGCTGAAAGTTCAGTTTTGCCATCATAGGAATATATTACATTTTAAAATATATTAAAATAGAAAATAGTTTAAAATTGTTATAATATTTCACAATATCAGTAATCACCCCACAAACAGTCATGATTGCTGGTGAGTTTAGATTCAGAACTGACCTGATTTTTTTCCAGAATGCAAGATATGCTCAACAACCTAAAGTCTAAATGCACCAATCAGGAGAAGCAATTAAAAGCAGAGGAACAATCACTGAGAAATGACTACGCACGCATCAAACAACAATACAAAGATATACAGAAGAAAGCAAGGTAGGTTCACTTACTCTCATCATAACCTAGAAAGGCATTCAGACAGTCCCAGGACAAACCTTGTTTTTGTGTGTTTGGAAAGACACTTTGCAGCGCTGGATGCCGAGCGTTTTGAGAAGATATGGTTGATCAATGAAGGTGAAGTAAAGGCTCTGGCACACAGGGCACTGGAGACAGACAGAATAATTCATGAGCATCTGCTGGGTCTGGCTTGGGTGTCTCCTCCGCTCCCCTTCATGGAGCGCTCCGGTCCGATTGAACATAAGACCCTCAGGACAGCCTCACAGGGAGCTGCTCAAGAAGACACCCTGCAAGAAGAAACAGAAGGAGATTTGTTGGAGGAATCTGAGGGTCTGGCGGACAGTGGAGTGAACAGAAGAACAGTGAAGAAAATTCTGGAGCTATTGTGTGATGAACTGGTGAGTGTGTCATTGTGTGATTGTGGCTGATTCATTAGTTTAATTTTGACAAATTTTGATCTAAAATGGAATTAAAGCTTGTTTTCCTTTGTATTAAGCTAATTGTTTTATTTATGAATTTCGTTTGACATCTGACATTTCATATAGCACGTCATTTTTCATGTCATGTATCTTGACTTAAGAAACATTTGCACTTTGAAATAAGACTAAATAAAGACAAAAAGGCAAAGAACATAATTGTTGTTAGCTGTGTGATCAGAAGTTACAGTAAAAGTTTTCTATACTTAATTTTACCTTCATAAAACCTGCAGAAACCCTGTAAATAGCTAAACGCATGTTTTTTTGCAAAGTAAAATCTCCTAAATAACTACTGTGTGTAAAAATGAAACTATATCTGCTTTATCACCACATTTTCATTTAAAAACTTTTGTAATATCCTATTCTCTCTTTCTTTCAGGGTTTTCTTGTAGAGAGTAAACTGTTAAAGCTGGTGTCCCATCTGGAGAAGAATGAGCAGTCCCTTATAAAGCTAGATTGCATTTTCACAGTAAGTACTGTACAGTTACACCTGTGGTTCTCAACCAGGAGGACAGGAACAACTAGGGGCCTCAGCAAACCTCCAGGAGGGCCCCAAATAAGTCTAAATTGTGTTTGCATAATTCAAATGCTAAAGAAATTCTAAAATAATGATCTGACATCTTATTTTTGAGTTTTCAGCAGAAATACCAGAAGTACACAAGTGTCAAGAACCACTGAAAAACGAGAGAGTTTGATATCTCATTTGATTTCTTCTTTCTTTTATGCACACAGGCAATAGGGATTGAGAGTGAGGAGGATGTGCACAAAATGGCTGAGTTCTTAATGAATTACAGACAGCATGGCCGAGAGCAGAGGGAACTGATGGAGGTAAAGTTGGATCCATTCTGCTTAAACTCTCACTATGCCAATCAAAATTTAAATGTTGCATTTCTTTGTGTTGTTGTTAGGAAGAGGAGATAACCAACAACCAACCCTCTGACTTCATCCATCATCATGATCTACTAGTGGCTCTGAAAGATTTTACCGCTCAATACTGCAGACCCCAGTTAGTGCACTTGCATTTAAAACCTAAAAGTTTCTACTGTCATACATATTCCTTAAAATCAACTATTTGTTATTATGCCCAGTGATCTTCAGGCCTCACAGAAGAGCAGTGTTTTGGGGCTGGATATGAGAGATGACTCTGAAGATGCAGCATACTGGGAAAGTATAGGTAGTATCATCCCAGAGTCCAAACTCAGGCTCTGGAGTGCTCTAGATACAGCCCTCAACAAGTACCAGTAAGTGTGCTTTTTTGTCGTCAGTAATTATATCATACTACACCCAAATTAAAACTTTGATATGGGCATAGAACAATTTACATTAACAATGAGGTTTTATTCCCAGTAATGTACTGACTGAAAGGGCTGAGCTTCTGGCGGAAACACAGAATGTTCAACAACAGAATACAGAGCTCAGACAGCTGCTACATCTTTATACATCCTCCAAGGTGTGTGTGTGTGTGTGTGTCCGTGTGTGAGAGAGAGTGATGTTAATGTTCTCAAATCATGTAACTTGATTTCTCTTGATAGGCCAGTGCAGAGCCGGAGATGCAGCCCACCAGGATGAGGCAGTTCCACATGTGATATACTGAATTAAAACAATGAACAAATCTGTATTTGGATTTTAAATGCATGCATTTCAACACTGCAACTGAAAATTTGATGTTTAAGTAAAATGAGGATCGAAATAAACCATTTTCAACACGAGAATTTGAAAGCCTTCTTAAAATATGAATAGCTACGCATGTAAGCAGTGCATGGATTGCAAAACGAATTGGTCTTCGGCAGATTTAACAAATGATATAGCACTGCAGTTTCCACTTTTCAACACTAGATGGGGATGTTGCGATAAGCATAACAATCCAGTTGCCTGCTTTGATGGCGGGGTGAAATTTGCACGGAGGATACATTTTGTTCACATTTCATTCTCTAGCAACAAGGACCCTTTTTTTAAACATACCAGCATACATTCAAGTTTAACTAAAAGGTTAAGGAACTGAGCAATAGGAAACATTATTTTTTATTATTATTTAATTATAGGCCTGATAAACATTACATTTAACTACTTTAGCTATTAATCAATATGACATTACATTTATTAGCAATTCTTTTATGAATTAATGTTCTGATACTGTTCTGATCACTGATCTATGATATATATCCTTTTATAATATAATAGTTTTGTAGTTCATAATCGTTTTATTGTTTATTTTTGGCTGTAAAGCATAATAGCCGATTCTTTCATGACAACTTACCGCATAGAGTGTCTTGCTTTTGGGATAAATTGTCACAAATTGGTCAGCATTCTTTGAATAGCTATCCTGGGATATAGGCTAACACTGAAAATACATCTAAAAATGCTTAGTTGCAAATATTCACCAATACACAAAGTGTGACAACTAGCCCCAATTTTTTCTATATTTGTGTTAATCAAGCTAAGGGCATGGGTTTTTTTTTAAATGGGCTATCTATTTATCTAGTAATTTATTAATTTTCAGTTGACCCAGAGGCCTTCAAATGCATCTTAGAGCTGCTTATTACTACGGAGAGATTCATATTAAGCGAGGAATCTGTCCCATGCGCTTCAAGAGAGATGGACTATTGTGGGATCGACGCGGAGTATCTGGATGAATGCTGTATAAGTAATTTAAATGATGTGCGAACCGAGCTGTCGGAAATAACAGAGATGATTAAGATCATCCTGGGAGACGTGGAGGATGATGCGACGGTCACTAGAGGTCAGAGGTGCCAAGCGTTCCTGCGTAATGTCATGGAGAAACCAGAATCATCTTTACCCGCGCGCATAATCGCAGTGGTGTCGTTTGCATTGATCCTCCTTTCCTCTGTGGTCATGTGCGTGGGAACCATCCCGGAGCTGAAAGTGGAAGACGCCAAGGGTAACCACGTGGAACACCCGACCCTTGTGTCCATCGAGACGGCTTGCATCATCTGGTTCACCCTGGAAAGCATTTTGCGCTTCGTATCCTCTTCGAACAAATTGCGCTTTGTGTTTTCCTTCATGAATATAGTAGATTTTCTAACCAACGTGCCGTTCTACGTAGTGCTGATTCTGGCTGCTGCTTAGATAGAACTGGCTGATGCTCAACATTCAGTACAAACGTTGCGCATTTTGCGCATTGTGCGCATTTTCAAACTCGCGCGTCACTCGGTAGGTCTGCAGGCTTTCGCCGTTGCGCTCAAAAGCAGCTCGAAAGAGCTGGGTCTGATGCTTACGTCTGTGACCATGGGAATTTTCTTGTTCTCTTCACTAGCGTACACATTGGAACAGAGCCACCCAGACACAATGTTCACCAGCATCCCACAGTCCCTCTGGTGGGGTCTCATTGCCATGTCCACTGTGGGTTATGGGGACATGTATCCTAAAACAACACTGGGCAGGTGTAACGCCGCTGCAAGTTTCCTGTGTGGAATCATAGCTATCGCGTTACCCATTCACGTGATAATTAACAACTCCATCATTGTCTACAATAAGCAGCGTGTAATAGAGACCAATGCGAAGCATGAGATTAAACTCATGGCGTTACGCGCGAAAGATAAAGCACAGGAGTGTCCGGAGTCTACAAAAATGTCATCACAGGCTTAGGTTGACAACAGCTCGGTGTGGTATAGTGCTGTCGCGTCCGTGTAACAAACGGACCTGTGTATCCCGTTAATTGGTAAAACAGCAAATACGCCCAAAAGACCAACTGTCTTCAAATGGAAGTCCACCAGAGAGTGATTCATCAACTTCAAAAAAAAAAAAAAAAAATCATTCGGTAATCTATCTATCGCTCGTTCGTAGCCTACTATCTATCTATCCAGTTTCTAGTGATCCATCTATTTTATAGAGTAAAGCCGCTTGCATTAAGAATCAAAACAAATCTTTTCATGCCAGTAATCAAAACTCACAGATTTTGAAATGTAAAATCACTATAATGTGATTATTTAAATACCTTAATAGTAATTTTTTTGTAATCCATTTAAGTACAAAAATAATTATTCCAACACTGCTTGAATTTTTTTATGTTTAAGTTTTTGGGATGAAACATTATTGACATTTTAAATAGTGAGAATATATTTGTATCAAAAATGGGCTGATAAAGATAAAAATACAAGGAGAGTGTGGTCTGCAAAAGAGTCAGGGTTCTCCAGTTGTATCACGTGACACAACTTGTTGCCTTGCAGTTTTCAATTTGTAACACTAGAGTGAGATATTTCAACAAAAATTGAGTTGTTGCGTGTGCTAATACAGCACTGGACGACTGCTTTTCGACACAAACGACAAGCATAACTTCCTAAAGTGCATTTATTTGTATTTGTGGAGTGGAGAAAGCAGTGTTTTACAAAAGAAAAGCTTACGTTTGTTCGAATTTTACGTTCGAAATAATTTTATATTTAAAATAATAAACTATAAAAACTGTAAGAGTGTAAAAAAAGTTTAAGAAAGTGCGAATGCCATGAGATGTCGCAAGTCTATATTTTTTAAATGTACCGCTTTCAGTTATAACCACAGTACGAGAGTATATTTTATGACTGCGTGAGTTGCAGGCTGTCCCTGGTCCTTCAATCTGAAAACAATTTATGACTCTCCACCCCTCCCATCACGTCTGCTCCGTCCCTACACACACACACTGAACACACCTTGGTTCTGCTACTGTCACCAGTCTTGACTCATGTTGCGCTCGTTCGGATTTCTTCTGCTCTACACGGACATCATGCAGCTGAAGTCAGAAGCTTTTTAAGACTTTCTTCATAGAGTTTTGATCCAAACATATGTAAGTTTTTTTCAGTTACAATCCATTTGCATTAGAACATTATTTATAAATTGGAGCACTCGACTTTATTAATGGGAACGCGACTAAGGCTAATATTTGAATAATGTATTAAATCCCTAGGTAAAAATTATTTTCAATATATTACATAAAACCTATTTAATCTTAAAGTGAGCAAAATTAGTTTTGTCCTCTTTCTTGCTAACTTACAAGGTGAAACCAGGACTAAAGTTTTCACATGGGGAAGTTGTCAAGGGCTGTATTACAGTAACTAGTCCCAGCAATGGTTTAGGCTATACATTTATAACAAAATGGAAACCATTGTAAAGTTGTCACATACATTTTAAATATTATAAATTATTATAACATTTTACTTACACTAGGGTATTTTTGTCCACACAACAATATAATATTCAAGTCTCTTTTACGCTTTTGTTGTCTGAGGATTTACAATAGCAGTTTTCACTGTGACGACTTGCCCCATGCCCTTCTGTTGGCAAAAATTGTCACCAAAGGTCAGAATGTCTTTTTTTCCGGCAAAAAGGAAGCAGATTTTCTAAAAATCACAGTATGATGTTTCTAACCCAGGTCTCTCCTATAGTATTTATCTAGCTAGTCATGGAAATGTTGCTTTTTATGGTCCACTAGATTAAAAATGATCCTTATTTAGTGTTTGATTGTTTCAGTTGACATGTGGGAGTTTCCGAGGACTCGTTATGCGGACTGTAATGGGTCAGAGGCGAGTGAGGAGTCGGAGATTGCTGTGAACATCGGTGGTGTCAAGCACATTCTCTACGGGGACGTGCTGAACCGATATCCCGAGACGCGTTTGGCCGAGCTGGTGAACCGAGCCACGGGTTCCACACAAGAAGATCTCTGCGCGCTTTGTGATGACTATGATGACTTAAAACGAGAGTTTTACTTCGACAGGGACCCAGAGGCCTTCAAATGCATCCTGGAGCTTTATTACTACGGAGAGATTCATATTAAGCGAGGAATCTGTCCCATGTGCTTCATGAGAGAGATGGACTATTGGGGGATCGACGCGGAGTATCTGGATGAATGCTGTATAAGTAATTTAAATGAGGTGCAAACCGAGCTAGCAGAAATAGCAGAGAAGGTCAAGACCATCCTGGATGACATGGAGGATGATGCGACGGTCACTAGCGGTCAGAGGTGTCAAGCACTCCTGCGGAATCTCATGGAGAAACCAGAGTCATCTTTACCCGCGCGCATAATCGCAGTGGTGTCGTTTGCATTGATCCTCCTTTCCTCTGTGGTCATGTGCGTGGGAACCATCCCGGAGCTGCAAGTGGAAGATGCCCAGGGTAACCACGTGGAACACCCGACCCTTGAGTCCATCGAGACGGCTTGCATCATCTGGTTTACAGTGGAATATATTTTGCGTTTCCTGTCCTCTTCGAACCAGTTGCAGTTTGTGTTTTCCTTCATGAATATAATAGACTTTCTAGCCATCATGCCGTTCTACGTGGTGTTGATTCTTACGCATTTGGGCACTGCAATCATGGAGCTCGCCAACGTCCAGCAGGCTGTGCAGGCGCTGCGAATCATGCGCATTGCGCGCATTTTCAAACTTGCGCGCCATTCAGCAGGTCTGCAAACTCTTACATTCGCACTCAAGAGCAGCTTGAAAGAGCTGGGTCTGCTGCTCATGTACATGAGTGTGGGTATATTCCTGTTTTCCGCGCTGGGGTACACATTGGAGCAAAGCCACCCGGAGACCATGTTCACCAGCATCCCACAGTCCTTCTGGTGGGCTATCATTACTATGACCACTGTAGGTTATGGGGACATCTACCCTAAAACAACACTGGGCAGGTGTAACGCCGCTGTCAGTTTTCTGTGTGGCGTAATAGCTATAGCGTTGCCAATCCACCCGATAATTAACAACTTTGTCATTGTTTACAGTAAGCAGCGTGTGCTAGAAACCGCTGCCAAGCACGAGATTGAACTCATGGCGTTACGCGCGAAGGAAGAAGCGCAGGAGTGTCCGGATGCTGGAAGAACGGCTTCGGCTGGCAGCAGCTCGGTATGGGATGACGCTGCTGTGAGCGCATCACAGAGTGACACATATATCCCGTTACTTGGTGATCCAAAAAATGTGTCCAAAGACCAACCTGCCCACAAATGCAAAAACAACGAGTGATTTGCGCTTGTTCTCTATCAATGCTTCAGAACAATAAACTAATTCGGAAACAAAATGATCAATATGAACAGTACACTCTGATTGGAGTCTGGAAAACGGCTGAACTCATTCAGTATTCCTTAAACTCATCTATCTGCATCCATCTATCTAAAATATGGTTAAATATGTAGCTGTAACTCTAACCCATTGCTTAACAATAAATCGTTTCATGTCAGTAATTAGATCTTCAAGCTTTTAACATAAAATGGCTCTTCATCAGGATTATTCACCTTTAATTAATATGTGAGTGTATACACTCTCAAGTCTCCTTTCAGAAAATAATTAAATAAAATGGGTCTATTTTCAAACTATCAAAACAACACTTTATCAAGAAACATTCAAGTAAAACAACAAAGTAAATTACAAGGGTGTATAATAAATAGTAAATGTATTCAAAAATCATTAAATGTATTGAAATCAATCATTTAAATCTTACACACATCAAAGGATTCAAGACTCATTGTCTCTAAAGACATCTAATGAGAATCTCTGACTGGTCTCTTAACTGAACAAGCCTGAAGGAAGAAAAAAATGACTCTGAATCACAACCTAATTTGTATACAATTTGTAACATCTCTTCAATGATCTTTAAAATAAAATGTCTGTGTCTGTATTACCTTTCATATTAAACAATTCTCCTCTCATTTCTGTAGCCGTTTGGCATTATACAACAGCAAATGATTGTTTAAATTAATATTATTACTATGTAGATTGAGCAATAACAAGGGTTCAAACTGTAAAACAACACCAGCTAACAATGTGTTTTTTCTCTGGTGACTGAATGTGCATGATATGATAGTTGAATATGGTGATTTAGATAGATACAGATGTCCTGTACACATAGACATATGAATTTACCTGTACTTTTTCTCTCCCTAGTTTTTTTTTTTATCTCACCTGCCCATTAAACTACAGTGTGCACCACCACCCCCCTCTGTGGGAGTTTGAATGATGTGTCACTAGAGGGTTTGAATTTTGCCGCAGTGCTTTGAGCATCCCTCGGGTGTCAGACACTCATTTGTTGGCTTCAGAAAGACATGGGTGGATGTGGGTGTGTTTTGTGTAGGTGTTATTCATTCTGTCTGAGTGAATTAATGCAATGAATGTGTTTGTACCCACATGGAAAGATCTTTGTGTTTGTGTGCAGGTCTACTGATGGCTGGACACTGAGATATGGCTTAGATCTGGTATGTGGGTGGACAAATGAGCAGCCGGTGCTAATAGCCAGTAATCACTGACCCCACAAGCACAACTAAATCAGCATCACACAACACATAATGGCTATATATCAGCATAAATAACAGCAAAATGGAGCTTTGTAACTCTCACACCATCATGTTGTCCAGCTCAAAGGAAAGCATATGTTCCATGCAGCTGACGGCTTCCAAAATCTCAATTGCACGTGGATCAGTATTGAGTTACACACACTACATTGTAACCAGAGCACATAGTCAGACCCCCCACCACCACCACATCAGACACATTTTGGAATCTCAAAGCCTTTCCAGATCTAAAAATAAGTTTCCCCTCTAGGAGTACTAGGAGGTAAAATCAGACATTACACACACAAGCCGCTACGTTTCTTACAAACCGTCTGTTTCTCAGAGTGTGCAATTGACCTTTTGAAAGTACAGTATGCGTTTGTTTTCGAGAGACAAACAGGTGTGAGCTAATAATTTTCCATAGTTCATGTGCTGAGGAGAATAGAATGTGAATGACTGCAATCTAATTTAACTTAATTTACATTTCAATTCGCAGACCAAGAAGCACCTAGAAGTACCAAGAGGCAAAAGAAACTGCTGTGATTTAAATGGCGTGGGAGAAAGAGGCCTTCCTGTACATCAAGAGTCATTTTCAGAGGAGAAAATGGAGGAAAAGCATAGCTAAAATACTGTATAGACACCCCCATTTTTCTTTTAGAATAAAGCTATTTCTTCACAAAAAGTGCATGCCACACTTCAGAACTGTGGTTAAATTTAGAGAAGATTGATCACAGTGATCAAAACTGACCTTTACTGATGGTGGGAAATTAGGAAAAGAAAAGACAAGAAAAAAAAGTCTGAAAAGCAAAAAATAACAGGCCTGTTCACCTTTCATGGGTTTAAACTTTGCTGTATAAAATGGGGTCTTAAAAAAAGGGTCTGAGGACTGAGGGGCCACAGAAGAATGCTAGGAGGTCAGCAGAAAATCTGAGAGAAAAGATAAAGGTTTTTACATGAAGTGTTTTAAAGCAGTCAAATTTAACTATTTAGCAACTATTTTAATAATTTGCTGTGGCCTTGGTAAAGTGTAGTGTTTGTGTAACTACACACATGTAACAACCCTATGTGTACAAATATGTTACAGAATATTGGTAACACTTTTTGGCAATGAAAGTAAAAATGTGTAACAGGACTAACAGGACTTTTGGTAAAGAAACACTTCAGTTACACTTTACAGTGTATTAAGATTTACCATGTAATTACTCTGATGTTACACAGCAACTGCCAGTAAGTTTAGGCTTTGCATGTAAATTGTGGTTGATGCCCAGAATGTTACACTTTAACTTTATATTAAGTGGACAGTTCCTGAGGAGTTACCATGTATATACACTGGTATTACAGTGGTGCACCAACTCCAGATCCAACTCCTGACACTTTACACATCACTAAACCAAACCATCTCCACCCCTGGATCACACTGTTCCAATTAGTCTTATAAAATGTAGTTATATAATTCCTGTTCCACAAGTAAAGTGTTGTTACCAATGTCCTGTTACACATTTGACAAATATATAGGAAGGTGGTCTGTTGTGATTTTTATTCCCAAAAAAATCCTTAACCATGGCATCCATGAAATAAGCTCCTAAAACATCCAGACCAATGTGGATTTTGCAAATAGCAACCTTTGACTGAAATCAATGAAAAAATGAGTTATACAGAGAGTTAAGTGCAGGTTATTGAGAAGATGGCTGGGTGCCACAACCACATTAAACACACACACACACACACACACACACACACACACACACAACCACTCTCAACTATGCTGTTGTGCCACCCTGTTTGGTAAATGAGGATGAAAATGAGAGCATGAAGGAGAATATAAATAAACTGGATGGTGATCACTTAACTTCCTGTTGACAGAAGGCATCATGTCATATATAAATGATGCCACTAAGGTTATACGTATGTGCAGTGGCGTCAATATCTCTTCAGTGCATGAAAAAGACATATGTGGCTCTCAGGGAGCCATTCCTCACCTCCCCATGTCATCTCAGCTGCTGTGAGGAATCTCAATCCGGTAGGACTCGCTCCACATTACAGGAAGTGACAGTCACACTATAGTCTACTCACAGCAAGGTCATCCTTAGAACAGCACAGACAAGCTGAGATTAAAAAGCCCAGTAAATCCCTGCTCTTAAATCTTATGGCGGCACACTCTGTCTACAGCATTCCCGCCCTTCAGTCGAGCAAGACCCCACAAAAGACACAATTTTATTGAAGATATATTTCACACACTGCGCTTACATTATCAGCAGACGCTTAATTAAGGAAATTGGCCATGAGTGGCAGAGCAAGCCGGGTCCAGAGCGGAGCAGGTCCATTACTCTGTATAATTAATTACTGGTATAAAGTATACGTATGATCATATTTCTCTCAGGATATGGGCAATATTCTGAGCACAATGTTTTTGGCAAAGAGTTCATAAAGAGTTAGCATGACCTTTTTAAAGCTTTTTGACTAATGGAGAAATCTTTGCACACACACACCCTTACATGGTAGTTTTAGAAGAATATGTGACACTGAAGCTTGAATTATTAATTATTATAATTCAATACGAGAATAACATAACACTTTATTTTACGGTTACACCTATAGTTGCTTATTAGCATAATATTATATAATTAAGCACATATTAATGCCTTATGCTATATTCTTAATTCTACCCAATACCTAAACTAAACAACTACCTTACTAACTATTAATAAGCAGCAAATTACAAATTTACTGAGGGAAAAAAATCTAGTTAACAAATGTTAACTAACACTTTCATCAGTGTAAACTTTGAACGATAGTATATAGACTACATACACACAAAAAAGTTCAGTAATAGAATCAGAGGTAAAGGAGTTTTTTTTTCTTTGATTCAAACAGTTCAATTTTTGAACTGTTCAAAAGAATCAGTTGATAAGAGTCATTTGTTTCATGAATCACATCAGAACCAAAACAACCGGCGATGGATTTCTTGCGTTTACTATATATATTTTAATTTATTTATAGCCTATATTTAATTACATCTCATTCAGTACATACAAACCATTTGATTTAATTTTGCCTTGGAAAAATGAAATACTGATTACATGTAACCAAATGGAGAGGAATTCATTTTGAACAATTCCATTAGCATTAATACTTTTAGGAACGATTAAGTGGTAGTGTGGAATAGCCTTGAATGAATTATCATACTTTTATCCTAAAAGAATACACAAACTTTTATCATTATTATTATATATTATGCCACATCTCATGTCGATTCAAAATAAATGGTTACTGTAAAACGAACAAAATGATATATGATCCTTAGTCTTAAAACATTATTGGTCAGCTTCAGCTTTTCAAGGTCACAAAGCATCTTTGTGAGTCTCTGTGAGGCTCTTTAAACCTTCTAAAAGGCTTTATTCTGGCTATAAAAGTGGATGAGATTTGTGGCCTGAAAAGCGTTGTTAAAGACGGTTCAGGTAATGGTCAGTCTCTCCGAGGAATTATAAAAATCATCACGCTGCATTGAACACTGAACCAATCTTCACATCCTTAATGCAATGTAGAAGGTGAAAACAGGGTCAGACACATTCTTTTGCATTTTTTAAGGTTTAAAAGTGTACACTATAATACTAGATTATTCTTAACTTATATTATCCATAACGCATCCTTTCAATATCTATTTGTTATGTCTTTCTTAATGGGAACTCTACAAGCCAATGCATATCTCACCATGCTATCTTCCTGCTTGAATAAATACATTTTAGTGCTTTTACAGTGATGTCATACAAATAAAAATGCTGAATCAATTACATTTTGGAAGCCCCAACGTAATGTCTCTCTCTCTCTCTGGATGAATGAGGGGTACTGGGGGGCAAAAGTTGGAACCTATATTCAATCTGATCATTTCTATCCTCTTTATACCCTCTACGAAAAGGTTTAATTTTCATAAGTAGCCTCCCCTTGAAATGGCCCTTGTACACAGAATTTATAAATCTCTTCAACGCACAAAGGCCGTTTATTAAGGAGACGAGAGACGGTGAAATTACAGTTTTGTAACGTTTTAATAAAAGCAATAACAGAACAGTTATAAAAGAGAAGTAGACACATTTAAAAATATATTTTCATAAATGTGAAAGCATTTTTTCCTAAGGACATACAGTATGTACTATTATTTTGATAAGAGTAGTGCCCTCTGCTGGCCATCAGGTTGTCTTTCTTTAAAAATAGTACCAAACAGGTTTTAAAAGCCCAAATTAAATATTTACTCCATGTTGAAAATTTTACTTGGGTCTCTATGAAATCTGATGGATTAATAGGTTAGCAAAAAAAAAAAAAAAAGTTCAATATTGCGCATAGTATTTAGAAGGTTACAAAATATTTGTGATTGCCTGTTTTAAATTACTATGTATTAATTATATGATTTTGTTAGCCCATGATACCAAGCTCTGTGGCAGCAATTTCAGTGATGTTTCTACCCTTCATGTGTTCAGGTGATTGACAAGTAATTTTATCATGAAAAAATCGTTTTCCATTAATACGCAGCCAGTGCCATAGATATGCCAAACTAGAGTTGCAGTGCCATGGATTACCAGACAGCACAGCATACAAGCGTCCACCCAGTACACCTGGAGTCAGGTTTTGCAGATAGTTGTTTCTGAGGTCAAGGAAAACAAGTTCGTCCTGCTTGAGGAAGATTCCAGCAGGCAGTTTCTCCAAACGGTTGCCACTCAAGAACATCTGGCGGAGGGTTGGGTTACCGATGAATGTTGATGCGTCTAAGGACTTCAGTCTGTTGTTTTCCAGGTACAGAGCCTCAAGTTTGGACAGAGAGGTCAGAGCTTCAGGAGTCAGTTCCTCCATCTGGTTATCTCTTAAATCCAAGCTCTCGAGATTATTGAGTCTTTGCAGGAAGGCCACAGGCAGCTGGGTGAATTTGTTAGATGACAAATCTAACCTCTGGAGAGAACTGTTTACAGGAAGACAGTCAGCATCTATTTCAGAAAGCAGGTTATCTGAGAGCGTGAGCTCCACAAGAGGAGAATGATGAAACACGCGTGACCGTAAAGTTGTCAGCTTGTTACCTATTAGGATAGGAACATATTATTAACACATACGCATAAATAAACACGCATTAGCAAGTATGCTTGTTCTGATTCGGCATTTTAAAGAAATAGTTTGAAGGATTTGTAGAATGAATCAAACGTTTTTACCATAGTATTTCCATAGCAAATCATGGCAATTTTTACAGTGAACATTTAGTAGTACGATTTAAAGAATCCCTACTACAGCCAGACTGAGAGTCACTATAGCGTGTACAGACACCGACAAATGGATTCAATTTGAGGACCGCATAAGTAAACACTAAACACACACTCATTACCTGTAAGGTCAAGCACATTAAGATTAGACAGGCCCAAAAGCAGGTCCGCAGGTAATGTATGCAGCTGGTTTCTGATCAGATTGAGCTGCCTCAGATGGGACAAGATCTTCAGGTCATCAGATGTGATGGAGCTTAAGTTGCTGAAGCGGACACTGAGGTTTGTAGTGTTACCTGGGAAGGCCTTGCTGGGTAACTCTTTGAAGTTAACAGACACACAAATGACTTGGACTTCATCGGATCTGAAGACATGTCTGCATGTTCCTGGGTGTGAAACACTCTGCATAGAAGTAAACCAAATGTATAGCACTGCCAGTGTTAAGAAATAAGAGCTGTACATATTTATGACAAGACACAACAGAAATAAGATTATACGGAGGATCTTAACAGAGGCTTCGGTCTCGGTCTTGAACTGATTGTGCTTTTACAACCTGACTCACATATTATACTGGTCAACATGCAAGTAAGGAAATTCTAGGTCAACATTTGCTTGTGCAACATTGTACTTTTGTTAATCAATTTTTGTGAATCATTTACAATGGTAAAGCATGCTTTTTTAACTCTTTGTAAACGATAATGGCACAAGTAAATTTTTTCACGTTTTCATGTTATTTTTTACAGCGCTTCTCATATCTCATATTTCAACATTTAAGTTAGCCACCTGTTTAAATACTGCAATATGCTGAAAGCTGTAACTTCTCATAAACAAGTAATGATGATTATGCTAATTTAATACATTAATGCAACCTTTCTCCTAGACAATATGATTTAGTTTATTTTGTGTGTAAGCAACACAGTTAAGTTTTGGATCACCACACAAAGAAGTTCATCAAGTAAAGCTTTTTTTTTTATTAAGAATTTCACAATGATTTGTCAGTGGCAACATGGCAAAATGACAAAACACAGAAAACGTTTGGACCGAAGGCCTTCATGTTCCACTATGCATACAGATGCAATTGTATTTTAGCCACAGCAATTAATAAAATGCTAAAATGTGCTACAGATTGCATCATGTAATATCAGTCTTTAATAATGCATACATTTTGAGCAGATATTTCTGGCAAACAACTTTGATATAATGCACGATAAAAAATATAATCTGTCACTAAATATTTATCTGTTTTTTCTAACAAAAATAGATATAATATTTGAGCATAGAAATTCAGATGATCATGTAATTGCAGAGCTAAAGTAGGCCTATATATTCTGTTTCAAACACTCAGGCAAACAGTCACACTTATTGACAACCTTGCAAGGAGACCAAAAAGTTTGAAATTCTTTAACCGAATAATGTTTTTGAAGAATTGTATAGTCTATAAAGAACAGTCCAAAAAAAAAAAAAAAGGTGATTTATGGCTTGTTCTGTATTAAATATAAGACCCCACCCCACCAGCCATTTATACTTGTGGAGTTTGGAACTTTGGAAGTCCTGCCGCTTTCATAGTTCCCAGATGGATTATCACCTATCCAACCTTCACCAAGGTTAGCTGAAATTAAAAAGAGAGGAGAGTTTCACATTTCACATCCTATTCTCTATTCAACCACACAGGTTTACCACCACACCATCAGTTTTCAGATCTGTAACATTTAATCTAAGACTTTTCTTTTTTTTAATTCAGTCAAACCACTTACACACAAACATGCCCACTCATATTAGTGCATCAAACACAATATCAATATCAAAACTTGCCCTAGTTATGGTCCCTCACATTGGAAGAAAAACGCACTATGAATGCAACACTTCAAAAAAAAAAAAGCTTCTAAAGCATAAACACAGACACAAAAACATGCTAAGGCACCACTGTGGTTACCCCAAAAACTCAACTCCTCAGAAGTCTAATACATCGTCATCATCCATTTCAACATCAAGAGACCAACCCCAGTCCTTCAGGCCCAACTCAAGCAATCTGGAACAAAGAGGAGTCATTTGGCCTCGTGTAAAAAAATGATGGCCACCCATGTTTAACTTAAACATATAGATCATTTTTTGAAAGAAAAAACTAAAACAATAGCAGAGAACCCTCATGACTCTCGACCTTTTTTTATTGGAAAGTCATATATTTAATCAGATACTGTCTGCAGCTAATATTAGTTGCCAATATTATGGAATTAAAAGAGATTAAATTGTTAGTGGATGATGTTTTTAGTATTTACACTCAAGCAAAGAAGACGATATTTCATGTTAAATGCATACAGAGACCAGAATAGACAGCCAAATATGTGAAGGTGATGTTTTAGGGCAGCACAGACAAGCAGAAAACCTGTGCGGTAAGCAGAAATGCAGTGTACTTACTGTCCACATATAAGCACAAGTGGGGAAGGTGAAAGGTCAAAGGTGAACAGGTCAATGAAGAATGATACGGAGCATGGGGCCAGGGCTATAAAAGGTTAGCAGTATAATGTAAGCTACTGAGAACCTGTGCAACTTCACAGCCAAATCTAACTTGATCTAACGAAGCAGCATCTAGATTTACCTTGATTGAAGCTGCGGTTCACCCAAAAATGAAAATGTTGACATTATATATTCACTTCATATTATTCCAAACCCATATGAAATGTTTTTCTTTCCAATAGAAAACAAATAAAGAAATTTTAAGAATTTACACAAAGTGACCAGGCTCCAAAAATTGAAAAAACGCAGCATCAAATTACTGTAAGTACACCGTACAATTAATTTTTGGGTGATTTTTTTTTTTCTTTTAATTTAGCAAATGATTGTATTCAAAGCAACTTGCAAATAAGGTTCTATACAAATAAAAGGAGCAACAACATAAGCAATGCTCCAATACTCATTCTCAAAAGTTAAGCAGAAGAGTTCAAGCTAGTACAGACGTGCAAGTAGGAAACAGTAAAGATTTTAATGACTATAGAAAGTGACGAGAGTTACGCATTAAAATATTCATGGAAAACTGTCAAAGAAGGATAAAATATCAGCCTCAACACAAAACTGTGGGTGAAAAAATAAATAAATAATGGCATGAGTTTGGCCCCAACATAATAATATCAACAGTAGTATATTATATCAATTAATTAACTAACCACAAATCATTTTGTATGCATGTTTTTCTGTAATAATTCATTTTTTAGCTGGATATTAGATAATTAAATTTAACATTAATATAAATTACTTTTAAAATTATATATATATATATATATATATATATATATATATATATATACACACATTTTCTATTATTCAATAATAATTTAATATTTCCCTTTAGTGGGCCTCTCCTCTTAGTTGAGAACCACTGCTTTATAAATGCCTGTTTTTTTAACTTCAGTTGACTGTATGTAACATTATTCTCTGTTAAGCTCCTCCTCGGTTCTCACCTGGTCTTGGGTGAGGGCTGCTGTCGGGTGGAATGCATTTTCATGGCTGCTCTGTGTGAAACTCGGGGAGACGAACGGGCTGGCATGTGAGGAGAGGGTTCAGGGGACAGGCCAGCCGGTGACGCCTCGGCGGGAGGAGAAGCTATAGCTATGCTTGAAGAGTGGGCTAAAGGTTTACGCGGGACCTTCTTGAGTAAGCGGCTGACCCATTTCTGCTGCTCTTCTGTGGAGTTGGCCAGCAGCAGTAGCTCTTTCGCCGTGGACATGTCATAGTTTACTGGACAAAAAACAAACCAAAACGGACATTTTCAAACCAAAGTACACAACGTGGAGGTTCAAAAGTCTGTATTTATAGTAAATAAACACTTGGAGTCAGTGTGGATGAATTAAATTTAAAAAGTGGCAGTAAAAGACATTTATAATGTTAATAAATGTAAAAGCGCAACTGTTTTCAGCATTGATAATAAAAAAAAGACACTGAAGACTGGAGTAAGAGGCTAGTAGCTTAAAACTTTGTTATTACATATATTTATAATCAAATAATCTGAATAATTATTTATTATCAAAAATCATTTTAAATAACTGAATATTTAAACTATTTAAAATTAGGGGTGTCCTTGAATAGTCAACGATTCAATGCTTCGATTCGGGGAGCCTGATTCGACTCGTCGAATATTCGTGGGGTGTTATGATCATACCATTTGACTCTATGGGGGTGTTCAATGTCTGATTTCACATAGAAGTACCGGTTTTCATACATAAGTTAATATACAGCCTATTAAAATAATGCTGTAAATAAGAATCTGAAAACAATAAAGCTTTAAATAAATATTACCTGCGTGAATAAATCCACCCACCCCTATAGATTTAAATTTAGTTTCATTTCCCATAATCTGTGACCGACAGACACGCATCTTGGTGGCAGGGATTTAAATTTTTAACTAAACTCAAGTTGAGGCAGAGTGAAGGAAGGAAGGTAGAGTACAAGTGATTTCAAAACATTTCAGCTGCTTTATATATTGTGTATATTATTTATGTCGTATTATTTTTTTGGTTGAGTTATGCTGCAGTAAAGCCCTTATCTCTTCCGCTCATAGCACGAGCAGGACAAACAACGCAGAACCGCAATAACTATGACTGGAACTGTCATCCATAACATTATAATGAGAACACTATTATAATTAGAGTTAGAGTTTAGCTGTCATGTTTCTGCATGTTGTTCCATGAAAAATATAATAATATAAAAATAAATGTCATATACATAACATTATATTATATTTCCCTGTGTGTTAGCATCAGTAATTATGACTGACATGACTCTTATTTTGCCCCGCCGCCAAACATATGATTCGACTACTGGCATGATTTGGAAATTCCGATTCGACTGTGAAAATCCTTAGTCAGGGACACCCCTATTTAAAATCTTCTATACCTTAATTCATATTTTGCCTCAGTACCAAAAATGCTAAAATCTAATGTGTATAACAAGCTACAGACAGTAATATAAATCTGTATGTGCAGTTCTTTATGAGTGTGACCTCCTGACCTCTGCAAGGAGCTAGGACCTCTTCTTTGCGATCTATGTGGTCTTTATGGCATTTGATTCGACAGCGTCTGCACTCCAGGGCTGGTGGGGGTTTGAAGACGTGCCACAGAGGCCTTGGACATGCTTCACAGCTAGAGGGGAAGTGGTAAAGCGTGAGCACGAACTCATGACCTTTGTGTGGAATAAACGACGACCTTTCAGCTGCTGATAAGGCTTCAACAGCAAGCTCCTCTTTCTTGCTCTCTCCCTCATTAGCATATAATATCTACATAGGGGGAAAATAGGTGTGGTTAGGTTAATCCCAAAGAATGACAAAACATTTCCTGGAGGGCCAAATTAAGCATGTTACCTGGAAGATGAGTGGGATTTCTCTGGGATCTGCACGGTACACGTCTGTCTGAGTGACAGGTCTCACATGGAAGAGTTTGCTAAGAGAGGAAAAAGAAGGCAAATAAATAAATGTGCTAGCTAATGTTGTTCAAAAGAGCAGTAAATGTTTAAGATTATATGTATTTGAACTGCATATAAAATTTGAATACATTTAGATTACTTGTAACTAATAAACGTAATGTGGTGTATATGATTGGACAAATATATGTGTATATAGATCTGTTTTCAAGTTCTTCTGCGCTATTATCCATCTCCATTGTTCAAACGCTTCTCCAATGCAAACCCTTGTCTTATTTCGCTCTTTCTCACGCCGTATTTCGGATTCATAGCGATGTCTTTTAGGTTTCGTACTTGAAATGTTAGACTTTTTTTTAGTAGCTGCTGCAGCCGTATCAATGAATGCAGAGCTGGCAACCTGGATGCCGAAACACTACTGACTTTGTGATTGGGAGATAGATGGAGGGTGGTGCTTCAGGCCACAACAAAACATGACAACATAAACATCAGTTGAGCGTTTCAACTGCGCTTTTTAAACGAGAATATCCAGGCTGTACTATTGCTGTCAGCAATATGAGTACTTGAAATTACCATGATTTCTAAATGCCTGTTGAACATAACAGGGCCATTTTATGATTATTACAATACATTTCTTACATACGGTTCCTTTAATATGAATATTTCATTCATTCAGATCTAGGATGTGTTATTTTAGTGTTCCCTTTATTTTTTTGAGCAGTGTAGTTAATAAAAAATAATCCATGAATATGTCATGATTTTTTTTTGGAGGGCAGAAATCTTAGCCAATTAATTTATTAACTAACAAATATGTATCACTTTAGGTTGGTTAGTTTATGCAATTTTAGATACAATTCAAATACATAAATCTTAAATTTAGGCCTAAATATTTTTTTAACTCACTCAATGTCGAGAATCATGAAGGGGCTGGACTGCTCTCTGTCTTGCTCGGAGTCATAAAACAGGATCTTCTTGCTGCTTACCACCACATACTGTGATTTACACAAAGATAAAGACACAGATGATCAAAGTGTGTTTGTTATTGTAAGATGTGAGTGTGTAGGTTAAAACTGTACCTTCTTTTCCCATCCAAACCGCTTGGTATTTTTGGCAGGCATTGAGAGCCATCCTTCAAGACTAGAATCTGTGGTAAATAAATAAATAAATAAATAAAATAAATAATTTAGGATTACAGAGCCAAGAAAATTACCAGGCTGACTCATTTTTCTTCGAGAAAAACACCTTTTCTAAGTGAAGAATGCAAAACTGTACTGGAACGTGGAAGTCTCTTGGAATAAAAGGTTTTAGTAGTGTTAATGGACTTTCAAAAAACACACAAGGTGATCAGTGTGATTATGTGCAAAACTAAGTTAAATCTAATGAGCATCACACCATGTTGGAAAATGTGGCTGTGTTTTAAACCATAATGCAGTGGTTCCCAACGTTTCTGTCTATGTATAAAAATCAGACCAGAACTGTTGTATAGGAAATATATTCTGCTATGAGCATCACCATTATTATTGCAAGTAAATCGCAGTGTGTATAAACATACCTTTGACAACATTTTGAATATTTAATTATTGTTTTTTTTCTAATTCCTAATGTGTAGTAACTATTTTTATAGGTTAAACAAAGCCAATTGTCTAGGTTAAACCTGTTTTATAGATTAAACAAAGCAAAAATAAATAAATAAATGGATAAAATTCCCTGCTTGGGTTATGCATACCTGGTTGGGAATCACTGACCTAGTGAGCTGTATAAGTAGAGAGCATTTCTGGACGTCATAGGCTTATTTTTGCCCCAAAATGCTGTCTAGATTTTTAGTGTCTAAAAATGTTTAGTGTAAACTCTACACTGAATGAAGGAGAACAAGGAGCAGTATGCGTGCTGATTTGTTTCCATGCAGGGTCACCTGCAGACTCTTGGTCAGTAAGTTTCTCATATGTGAGGGCAGGTCTTTGCCCCCACTCGACTTCCTCATCCTCCTCTTCCTCTGAGTCGGAGGGGAACTGAGGAATGATCCGACATGGCCGAGTATCAATACACACTGATTTGGAGCTTCGTTGGTATGTGAAGGACATAGACTCCGAGGTGTGTGAGTGTGTGATACGCACTACAGTGGTGAGAGTGGGAAGGAATGAAAGAAGAATTGAGGAAAAATAAGCAAAAGATGCATAAATTTAGCATGCCATTGTGACCAGGGAAAGAAAGGAATATAAAAAGAGGGGAAGAAGATAGATATATAAATAAATATATATGGTGTTTTTAAGTTTTAGAAAGTACAGTGAGTGATTATATTTATATTGAATGGTTTGTGGTTGCACAACACATTGTGTTGCACAAAAAGAATTAAATAGCAGTACAAATTAAAACATTTGTGTCTTCGGCCAACATTAGCATCGACTTTGGCATGAATTAGCACATTAGGCAGTGCTGCACTTGAGGGGTCATAACCTGGATTGTTACCTGGATATGCATCATCATTCTCCAGGTCGTTGCCGGTGCTGCTGATGCTGGTGGTGTCTAGAGAATGGATGCTGAGAGAAGTGATCTGACAGCGCAGACGCTCAATATCACTGTCTTTACTGTCCATGGCCATCTGCATCTCCAGTCGCACCTGAGACTCCTCTGCTAACGTCTGCAAACAGAACAGATTTATATACTTACAGAACAAAGGCTCACTGTTTAGTTACATTTCCTTTAAATGTATGTATTTAAATGTCACTTACAGCCTGCATTTCATTGATTTCTCTCTGGTATCTGATGATGGTGTTGTTGAGTTTATCTTTCTCTGTGCGGAGCTGCAACTGGAGCTGTCTGTTCTCCTTCTCCTTCCTGCGGACGTCTGTGTTGTTGCCTTGCGGCGTTCTGACATCAGTCTTCTTCATAACCTCAGCCAGCTTGTTTATAGCCTACAATACAAACAATCATCTGATATTATTTACCCGAGACATGCTAATGACACTTATTTCAAGCCATGAGAACAAGTGTAACATACATTTGAACAGTAGTTATAAGGTCTTGATTCAAATAAGCCAAACACACCTGAATCTTGAGAGTCCGCTCAGACTGTATTTGCTTCTCGAAGGACAGGACCAAAGATTTTGTCTGTTTTTCTTCTTCTCTGAACTTCTCCAGCTCTGTGTATACACATTTATAAATGTTAAAGCATATATATAACCGTTAGAACACATTCATTCATATTATTATAACACTGACTGGCATTCAGCAGCCTACTCACTATGGTGTAGGTGTTTGAGTTTGTTGTTGAGCTCTTCTTTCTCACTAGCAAGGTTGCCAACATCCACAGTCAGTGTGCGGTTCGATTCCTCCAGCTTGCGTGACATAAAATATTTCAAAATGTAATTAATATGAATGAATCTTTATTTTATGTGTACAGAATATATGTTATTTCTGGTATCTTATTATGTATTTGTTTATGTATTCTGCATGCATTCTTTTACCCTACTCACCGAGCTGATGGTATTGTCCTTTTCGCTGAGTTCCTGCCGGTGTCTGGCAATCATGTCTTTGATCTCCAGCTCCTTCATGATCTTTTCTTTCTCCAGGTCTGAGTATTGCTCCTCAGCGATGGTGCGTGCCAACTCTTCAGAGTCTGCCTTTGTCAGGCTCGCTTCTAGCTGTGTTGCTAATGAGTCCCTGCAGAAACACACATGAACCG
Source organism: Enteromius radiatus (assembly GCA_032357445.1). NCBI lineage: Eukaryota > Metazoa > Chordata > Actinopteri > Cypriniformes > Cyprinidae > Enteromius > Enteromius radiatus. The sequence goes on from JAUCMS010000045.1 coordinate 11,801,900, forward strand.
GTTTATATATAAAAGAGGAATTTGGTGTACATAGATGCAAGCATATACATTGTTATCAGTTCATTTGTTTTATTTGCATCTATTTACCACACCATCCTCGCATTAATTAACACACTCTAATGGGTATTTATGACCCTGGATCAAAAAAACATTATATTTTAGTCATAATTTTTTAAAAATTGAGAGTTATACTGTAGCATTTGAATCAATCAATTTGAATTTATTGCTTAAAGGAATGTGAACAAAGTAACTCTGACTAGTTCCTCCTTTTGAAAAGACAATGGACTTTTCCCTAAATTAATTCACAGGAAAACTATTGATTGAACGCATATCCTTCAGGTCATTGTGTATATTGTTATTGTGTTTGCATATTGTCTTGTGTACGGTATACTGTTTTATGCATGTTTATGATAGATCACTAACTAATATCACCTCATAATATCAACACATTTCGTGTTTGGTATCTAAGGACTCGTCTTTAGACAATCTAATTGAGAGAGTGTATGTTATATGTTGATATCTTTGCAACATTCAATGTTTTAAGAATCTCTTCTAATTTGTATATCAACCTCCAATCCAGTGCATATGCAAATTACCATGCTTAGAAACAAAAAGATGCAGCCTAGATGCACCACAGTCTGCAGTCTTTTGAGACACTAAGATGAGAATTTAGCTCCACGGAAACACCTAAGTTTTGAGCCAGGCCTTTGCAGTCTTGATTTTTCATTTACCCAAGATCCACAGATCACAACAGAACTCCCTTTCATCTACCAATCATCAGAGTCGGGACATCTTTTGGAATTCATCACTCTTCCAACCAGGAAGAACATGATTGCCAATCCGAAACCTTGGAACTATCAAGACTTCGAGACTGCATTGGACCTTCACCAACAAGGCAATGCAAGTATCGTACATATAACTAAACGAAACAGAGGTTTAGTATTGCTTATAGAACCCGTTATGAATGGCACTGATGGTTTTACCGGTGGTCAACTGACTTTCTTTTCATAACTTCAATTTTGGCTTTTCCTAATGGTTTACCCTTAAGCCTTCTTTGCACTTTTCCCTTTGTGTGAGTGTATTTATACTTGTGTGTTCAGTTATGTGAGTTAATGTAGAGTTAATGAAACTTTTGCACAAATTACACGAGTTTCTGATTCTGCCTTGCAAATTAATGTCCCTTTACGATTTCGATCTCTAATGCAGTGACACTGTAAGAAGGTATTTTTCTGTGGCCACGAAAAATATCCCTTCTTAGAGTTTATATGAACTTACATTATTTATTTGCTGAATGAACAGATTAGTTGATGGTAATTCTGCAACAGTTACTATTGGCAGCTGATAAAAATTATTTATAATTTATATGTCCCTTAATGAGCTAATATGCTACGATACTGTACACCATCTGAAAGCTGAATAAATAAGCTCTCCTTTAATATATAGCTCGTTCTAGATTCTGAGGGATGGCGTCAAAGCCAAAAGCCAAATACGAAAAGCCAAGAAGCTTACATTTCCATTTTTCAATTTTATTAAAACTTAAAGCTGCAGTTTGTAACTTTGGCACTCCAACGGTTGAAGCAGTTATTTGTTAAGAAACACTGTTTTGGTCATTACATTAGTTTTGCACAGATCATTATTTTAGGTGATAGTGTCAAAAAAAAAAAATTATATATATATATATATATATATATACATACAGTCATCTTCATATGTTCTGCCATCCTGTTTCAAAAACAAATACATGTGTGGAAGTACACACCTCTCTTCCTGCAGGTCCTCTATTCTCTGCAGAGTATCTTTGTAGAGTTTGGACTTTTCATCACTGTCCTCCTTCAGCTCTCGAATCTGAGTCTTATACAGTTTCTGAAATCAAGGAAAAATGTTTCAATTTAAATCAAATACAAGGGTACAGAGACACAATCCCAATACATCCCTCAACACATTAGATGACAACATGTTAAAGTCTCTCAGACGTACTGTGAAGTACTGCTCTGACTCCAACTGGTCTTTCAACTCTTTCAGCTGTTTGTCAGCCTCTTCTCTCTCCCTGAGTTGACAAAGAGAGTTTTTAATTGCATGCACAATATATGTAACATTATGCTGATTAGTGTTTTGCTTTGCTTTGCAAGTTTAGAAAAACAGGCTAAAAAGCCTTTTCACACAAAGACAGTTCACACCACAACTTTAAAGACAATGACATAGAAGAACATACACACACACACCATCCATCATGAAACCTAACTCACCTGCGTAGTTCTTGATTTTGTTTCTCCAGGCTGTGTTTGAGCTCCAGCAGATGATTGAGTTCTTGTTTGAGCTGTTTCTCCGAGGAGCGCAGGGTGCTGACCTCCTGCCTCTGTACACTGAGATCTGTCTGAAACAGAGTCTTCCTCTGAGCCTCCTGCTGCACACGCACACTCAGCACCTCCACCTGTTGTACACACACACAAAAGACTGGATCTAATGGGATCTTTCCACACACCATGTGATGCACACATGTAATTTTAAAATGCCTGTCATTATAAGTTTAAAATGAAGTTTAGCCCAAAAGTATGTGCTACAAATTATGTTGAATGGTGAAGAATATGCGCAAGTGTTGAAAATATGTGCAAAAAAAAACACAATATGTTACAAACAAGGCAAGAAGAACAGTCATATAGGTGTACCTCCTCAGTGAGTTTTTCTTTGAGCGAGCGGAGCTCCTGAAGCTCGTGTTTGGCTTGCTTGTAGTCACAGTCTAATACTGAGTTTTCTTTCTCAAGCTGCATCAGTCTGTTTTCCAACTGTTGCTTCGCAGATCTTTCTTCCAGCAGCTTATGTTCCATATCTGTCACACAAACACACACAACATGACCAAACGGCAAATGAGCCACAGGCTTGCACTATAGACTTCGGAAAGATTTACTCAGCTAGAGCAAAAAAATAAAAAATGGAAAAGTCATTTTGGAATGAGGAAAACATTTTTTTTTTTTTTCATACAGGAGTTATGTAAGGCACTTCCAAAAGAATCATGTAAATCTTGACAAGCAAGTTTCTAGTGTCAAAGTAAAGAATAAAGAATAAACACACAGGATTTTTGTTGCAGGTCCCAAATGCCTATTTGAGTAGTAGTTTTACTTTTAAGAGAGGCAACTGAGCACTTTCCCCAGAGTAAATGAATGGGTAACTAATGTTATTATGATTTTTTTCTCTCACTAAACTGAGCTCCTTTTTTTTTTTACATTTGTAGTGAAATATGTGCATGTCTTTAGAGGTTTTAAATCAGAGACAACGGTGTGATTTTACCTTTCAGGGCCCCAGACGTTGCCTCCTCAATGGACTGGTTAATTTTGTTGTTGTCAGCCAATCTGGATTTAGTGGCTTTATGCTCTGCCTCCTCTTGCTCTAGACTCTGCTGAATGGCTTTGAGTTTAAAAGAAAGATCAATTTCCTGCTTGCTCTTCTCCTGTGGGTGAAGGGGACAACATTAATAGGGAGTTTAAAAAATCTAAATATGCACAAACACATCATATACTGAGAACATGAGTCATTTAGCCTCCTAAAAACTTTACAGCTGAGGGAATAAATGGATGTCTAAACCAGTTTGATTTACTAATAGGTGTATGCCAGAAGATGAAACTTGTGATACATGGGGTGGTAATCATTTAACAAAATGGTCTGGGTTTTACCCAAAACCTGTCTATGATAAAACTGGGTCATAGTCATCTGCTTCATTTTACTTCCCTGGTTTACAATCCTCTCAAGACTTTCTTCTTGTTTCTTACATTTGAAAATTTAAACACATAACAGACAACAGTGAAAAAGATAACATACAGGATCTGTAGAACCACATTAAATGACCTTAGTTTCCACAAGCAATGCAATCTTTGCCGCCCCCTCTTACACAAAACATCAGTATTGGGAGGAAAGGACAATTTGTTATCCAAAACAGAACCCAAACACTTGCGTACTGTTCAAAACTCTCAATACCTACTCCACTACTTGGCTTATGCTGAATAGATTTCCTCCTAGAGTTAAAATCAATAGTGATCTCTTTGGTTTTAGAAACAGTAAGTTTTAAGAAAGCATTCTGACACCATATAATAAAATCATCAAACACAGGACCACGCGTGAAGTCCTCCTCACTCACTAAGAAAACAATTACAAAATCATCAGAAAAGTATCTGTAACTACTTTTAGAGTCATTTGTATACAAGATAAATAATAAAGGAGAGATGACACATCCTTGAGGTGACCCAGTAGATGACACCAACCATTCATTACTTCAGCTCTCTGTGTTTTCTGCACAAGGACATCTAAAATCCATCCTACCAGACTAAAATCCAGCCTAAATTCTTTAATGAGCTGCTTGACCAAAATATGTGGCTAAATGGTATTAAAAGTGATAATAACAAATTATTACAAAGCCTCGCTTAGACCTATATGCAAATGGTAGCGGGTCTAAAGAACTCTGTCCTTTCTTTGCATAATTACTATTTAAACAAATTTTTCAAAACATCTCACAATTAGCGATGTACGCATCACAGATCTAAAATCCTTCAATACCTGTACATTTTGCTTTTTGGGACTGGAATCACTGTAGACTGCTTCCACAGTGCAGGTACTTCATGTACATTTCATCAAATATTGGGCCTAACTGCTCTGCACATTCCTTTAGTTACCTACCAGGGGCTGATTTCCTGATTTAACACCGTTTAAAAACTGCTCACTCACTCACACTGAAAAAGACACAATCATACTGCCTATTTATTCTACTTTTTTTTCAACCCATCGATTTCCTGTTTAAAATCATAAGGCCCAACAGAGGTTATACTTCCTTTGCCAGCTGATGAAGTCTAACCTGCCACAGGAGCTGCTGCTACAGTTCTACACAGCATTCATTGAATCTATCCTCTGCACTTCTATAACTGTCTGGTTCGGCACAGCTACCAAATCTGACCTTAGAAGACTGCAGAGGGTAGTCAGGACTGCTGAGAGAATCATTGGGACATCCCTCCCCACGCTCCAAGAACTGTACTTATCCAGAGTGAGCAAAAGGGCTAAGAAAATCACTCTGGACCCCTCACACCCAGCACACTTGCTCTTTAATCTGTTGCCATCTGGTCGACGCTACAGAGCACTCAGCACCAAAAACGACCAGACACAGGAACAGTTTCTTTCCCCAGGCAGTCCATGTCATGAACACTTAATAGCAATGTCATTTTTGCACATATCATCATAAATGTACAAACACTTCACACCAGTTCTTACTTGAATGTATTGATTGTATATAATTCTTTTTATTATTTGTGTCTTGTCTTTTCACTGTCTTTATATTGCACTGCAGAGCTCTGTCACTAAAACAAATTCCTCGTATGTGTAAACAGACGAATCTTGAGTGATTTTGTAACCCAGGGTTTACTACTTGGAAATCTCTTCAAAGATTTCACAGGTATTAACATATCCTCACAAAAATCCTTTTGCTAAAACATACACACACACACACAGATACACACCTTTTCCAGGGCAGTAAGATCCTCCTGTAACTGTCTTTTCTCTGCTTCAGTCTTTGATAGAGAACTCTTTATGTGCTTTAACTCGCCTTCCAATCCAGAGACATGGCCTGTAAATGTAACAAACATAGAAATAAAAATTAAATTCAAAAGAAAGACACACCTCAAACCATGAAACCATAAATGGGTGTTTCTTCCTTAGGCACTTTGGCCCTTTACAATATACACACTCATAAAACACTTTAAATTATTGCTAGTTTAACTTTTTTTAACTACATTTTTTATTGTTATTATTTTGTGGTGGAAATTCTATATTGAGTACTGTTCATATATAACAAATTGTAATTTAAGAAAAAATGTAAAGAATTAAATTATATAAATATTTAGTATTTTATGGTATGTTTATTTCCCTATGTTTAGTTTGGAAATTAAAAAGTCTTGTTCTGGGGTTGAATAAAATCAAATGAAAATCCTTACATTAAAAGGAATCTGAAAAGCAGCAAAAATAAAGCAAGCCATCGTTTTTAAGTAGTAAAATCTGTTAATTAAATGAAATGATAATCTCTCAGAAAATAAAAGCACACATACAACCAAGCCTTTAAAATGTAAGAAAACTGAGAACACAACACAGAAGAGATATTTGTTGTTTGCCTGTTTTTCTCTGTGCAGCGGCATAATGTCAGCTACCTGCCTCTGACCTTAAAATAACGCTCCATTCATGTTTACCCTCGCTGCGGGCAGCTCCACCCCAACACAACAACATTGCCCAGCGGACAAGAGCCCAGTGTGTCCTTCAGCGAGGAGCTGACCACTACACACTCAAACATAAATATTTGCTTTCACTCGCTCGCACATACCTGCACACAAGTGTGATCCCTAGAATCTAGCACAATCTCCTTCTAGGAAGCTTGGTAGATGCAGGCATAGACACACACATGCAACGCACTCACCTTGTAGGTCATTGATGGTCTCTGAGCCGAGGCTTCTCTCTCGCTTCTCCACCTCCAGTGAGGTTTGTAGGCTCAATCTCTCCTGTTCCAGACCCAGCCGGCTGCTCTCCAGCTGGGCCAGACGCTCCTGAAGCTCCCTGAGAGAGACCTCCAGCTGCTGGGACTGTCTCAATGCCTCGCCCTGGGCCTTCTTCAGCCGCTCAGACTCCTCCACCTCAGCCTGGTGCCGAGCATTCAGCTCCTCCAACTAAAGACACATTACTTCAGTATCAGAATCTCTTTTGCACTTTTTTATATGCTTAAAACAAAATAAAAAAACACAATAAAAACATGATAACGTAATTTATAAAAAACATGATTTTTAAGTGCTGTTGATAAACAAATTTTGAGAGGAGCGCGCATGCATGATTAGCTACAGCTGGAATCGCATTTCCTAATTAATCCAATTCCATCTCGTCCAATCAAAATCATAAGCCTTCCCCTTAAACATAGCTCGCTCCCTTCCTTCCTTATATCGCTACGCATCCCTCCTCCACCCCTTTCTCCGCCTCATTCCATGCGTTCCTATGAGGGGGGGCAAGCAGAGTTCCAGCCGGGCTTCCCGCCTCACCCCCTGGACAGCACGCCAAATACGCTTTAATTGTTTATCATAAGGAATCGCAAACTCGTGAAACATTTTTAAAAACAGAGTTATCAGTTTTTGCAAATAAACTCTTAAAATCTGAGTTTATTTGCAAATAAAATGTACCTGGCTATTTATTAAATAGTCCTGAGGTTAATGGTTTGATAAAGTTTTGCTAAAGAACCCACCTGTCTTTCCAGTTGAATGTTCTTCTCGGCGGAGATTTGTGAGTTCTGGGTCTTCTTCTTCAGTTCGGCTAGCTGCTCTTTCAGGCTGCTCACTGCAACAGAGAGAAATGCAAAATATGTTAACATCACAACATCAGCAGAGCAGAACTAATACTTTCTAGATGGGAAAACGTCAGAGGTTAATACTGAGGAAATCGGGTAGAAATTTTGGGCCAGTGCTTTGGTGAATCAAAAATGTCAGTATTAAAGAAATTAGTTTCAGAATATTTTAAATATGCAGCCAAAGGCTGCACATAAGCTGCAATCTAAAGCTCATGTAATTTGACGAATCCCGCAGATATAAAGCACATTATGTTCATAATTTTTTTGTAGATTGATTCAATATGGATGTATTAGTTCAGTCAAGTCTGTCTGCAATGTTCTTACCCTCATTCTCAAGATGACGCTTTTTGTCTGTTTCTTGGCCAGCCTTTTTTATGCTCGCAGTACGCTGGTGCTTCAGTAAAGCTTTCTCTTTCTCCAGTTCCCTCAGAGAGTCTTCCACCGTCTGCCTCGCATTCACCTGGAACAAGACAGAAACAGAAAGAGGAGCTTGAAGAAAGCAGCACTTTGTTTCTTTATTGGGTAAGTGCAATTTAAAACTGTGTCTTACTTCTTCTTCAAGCTCTTTGGACAACTTCTCTAGCTTCTGATTCGCTGTTCTGTTGAGACACAATACAGATTAAATTTGTTGTAAGTGAAGATATACACTGTTTTGAACTTGCCATATTTATGCATTTGTAAGCAGAATTACAGTGAGGTCAGAAAAATGTAATTTAAAGAAAAACGACACACGGTGACATGAAATTTAAATAGTAATATTTATGAATTTCTAATAAACTTTCCATTTATATTATGCTGGAAATATAAAATAAAAATGGCATAAATAAAATAGAAAAACAAAATGCAAAAATAAATATTTTCTCATTTGGATTCCACTGCACGTTTAAGAGTATCTGTACCTGCATTTATTTTCCAGTTCCTCCTTTGCTAGCATTTCATGTTTGACTTTTTCTTCCAACTTTTTTAGCCTCTTTTGCAGGTCACTGGACTGAACATTGCACAAAACACATGTGAAAAGAAAACAAAATAATGATGCCAGTTGTTTTTCCATTCTATTAAAAGCAGCAATTATCTAAAGAATGTGGAGAAACACTCCAATTATGTTGAGTTACGGCACCAAACAAGCCATGTAAGCTTCTATTTTAGAAATCCAAGTGCTAATTTTGTGCCACTCGCTATTATAGAGCAATATTCCCCACATTTTTTGCCTTATGTATCAGTAAGGCTCAAATGCCCCGTTATCAACATAAAACCAGAAATATGTTCCTTTTAACTCATAGTTGTCTGAATTTAACATGATAAAAGTCAGTAATAATATTTAAAAATATATGCACCTCTGCCTGGTTTAAATTATGATCCTCTTTAACATTCGAGTCCTCTTCTGAACACTTATTGTTTTGGCTTAACAATCTGAAAGAGAGATAGAAACACTATTATGGAAAAAGTTCCACTCTTCTCAGCAAACTTTGTCCTTGTTTACTCTGCAGCAACACGCTTTGAGCTTTCATAAATCAATTCAAGAAGAAAAAGTCAGTTTGGAGAATAAGTTAGAAAAGAGAGAGGGAACAAAAAAGAAAGCGAGGAACAAAAAAGAAAGAGGAAATGAAAGAAAGAAAGAAAATCTCAAAGCAACTATTCAATCTCCAGCCAATCTCAGCCAGCAGCCCATGTGGCTTCACTCAGCCACACTGGAGAAACTGAGAAACATGGAAGGAAACACTAAAAGGATAAGGGAAAAAGGAGGGAATTGTCATGGAACAAATACAGCACTCATTCACGGTTGCCAAAATCACACAAAAATGCTGTACATCCTTGTCTCTATCAATCCATAACAGGAGCTTGCTTTCGTTTTACAGCTCTTTAGTGTTCATCAGTGAATCAGTGTGTGAAAGAGAGTAAGATACCTGTGTATAAGGCAAACAGTGTGACAGTGTCTGAAATATGGACTTTTAACTCTTTCTGTCTCAGATTTCAGCATTTTCATTATATATCTCTTTACACTGTAGGTGTTCATTTAAAATGTAATTAAAATGGTAAATGTAATTTTCTAGTCACAGAAATGCTTTAAACTAAACATACATATAGATATTATTATTATACAATACATATATAAAATCCAAAAAAAACCCAAAGATATTTTTTTCTACTTATGCTCAGCTCAAAAATATTTCATATGCTAGAAAGTAATCGTAATGAATGCCTGTAAAAGTCATGTAATTCATTGCCCAAAATGTGTCGGAACCCTGTTGGGACTCTGAATTAATTTTCCACACATGTCAGTTTTATTACTTTGCCCTATAATGCCACAAACCAATTTTGTAAGATGAAATTAAAAATATTTGTAATAAAATCTAATAATACTTTATAATACAATACGTTTCACCAGTCGCTCTTCTATTGCCAGAAACCATATTGTCACAAACACACACAAAACACACTTTTTCAAACTTACTGGTCCTCCCTGAAATATGTGAAGCCCACAAATGGTAGCTGATTTCCTGTGAAGGCACGGGGAGGGGCAAAGGTCTCGGTTCCTAACGGATCATCCTTTATATCATCATCAAAGTTACTGGTGTCAATATCGCTGCTCAGCTCCGGCACCACTGGAGCCATGGCTGAGACACAGAGAGAGGCAGAAATAGAGAGAGAGAGAGAGAGAGAGAGAGGAGGGGGTTGAGAAAATTTTGTAAAAGATTTGAGCAAAAATAGTGTGTTCTGTTTGAGTGCTTGTGTGTGAGAGAGAGAGTCTTACAGTGAAAGGCTCAGTGTGTGTAGCACACAAAGCAGACACTGTACTGAAAGGAGGAGTGGTGTGTGTGACTTGCCAAGCTGGCCGGTGCTTACTCACTACCTACTGTGCTCACACACTCACTTACACATCCAAAACACTCCCTGCCTCTGGAGCGAACGTGCTGAGCAAGCTGGGAAAACATGTGTCAAACTACTAATGGGGATGGGCTGCATTCAAACTCTCTACAGTCAAACAAAAACAGACAAAAGATGCTGGATCTTTAAGTATTTAATACATATGTGGAAAAAAAAGAAAAAAGATTCATTTCAAACACAAAAAAAAAAAAAATTAACATTGGAAAAATTTTTTAGGTTGCTATATGGGTAGCATTTTATATTTATCCTTTTGGCACAGCTACACGCTAAAATTAAGAAAATTAATATATTTTATCCTTTAATATCTTAATAGCTTTATTTTTAATGTTTTTCAAATGCATTGAAGTATAGGGTTGTCGTTCTCTGCGTTCATCTTTATTTTTGTAATATACTGGAAAACCAATTCAGACATAACCTCTATTAAACTGATAAAAAATAAACCAAAAACAAAATATGTCAGCATATGTTTGCATGAAACAGAAAAAATTCTTTCCAACAACAAAATCTGTTGGATTTTATTCTGAATTGCAGAAAAAAGAAAGAAAGAAAATGACATGTTGGCAACACCACACCATATAGATATATAGATGCAGTTGTTTCCCAGAATGCTCCTTGATAGCACCGCTAATAACAGACTAGTGTGGAGGCAGAGAGAAAGCTAGATAGAAAGCAAATACAGAATGTGCATTTGGGCATCACTAGAGCGAGGGATAGAGAGAGGAGCAGAAACTGAGTCCAACTCTGAGGTTTTGAGGCTCTTCTCTCATTAGTAACTGTGTATAGGCCAAATGCTGGGTTCCACCCTTACTGAAACCAAACCCATATCACCGTAACCCTGTCCCAAACACCACACACCCGACAGGAGCACATCACAGCAGAGAGCAATGTTACCGAACAAAACAAAAATAAAGTGTAATGTCACTCTTTGTGGTTTTATCACACAACATAACTAAAGGGATAGTTTGCCCAAAAAGAAAATTCAGTTCTTCTTGTTCCAAACCTGGAAGACCTTTGTTCATCTTCAGAACACAAAAAATATATTTTTGCTACAATCCAAGAGCTCTCAGACCCTGTGTAGACAGCAATGCAACTGAAATGTTGCCAAGTCCAGAAACATAGCAAGCAAGTGAGTAAAATAGTCCATCTGACATCAGGGGTTTAACCATAATTTTACAAAACTACAAAAATATTTGCGTGCAAAGAAAACAAAAATAACAATTCTTCTCCTCTTCATCCCGTCTTCTATGGCACACCACAATTGTGGAGAGGATCACGATGCATGCACTTGCTTCCGCTTCATGTAATCAACACATGCCACACGCATGTGTTGATTACATGAAGCGGAAGCAAGTGCATGAGAACAAGAATGTAACATAAGAACAAGAATGTAAGAACTTGAGTAGAATACTTTGCACACAAAATGTATTCATGTTGCTTCATAAAGTTACGGTTGAACCCCTAAAGTTACATGGATTTTTTTAATGACGTCCTTGCTATGTTTCTGGACCTGGGTGCATTTCAGTTGCTCTCTTTAAAGGGTCAGAAAGCATTTATATTTCATCAAAAATATCTTAATCTGTGTTCCAAAGATGAACAAAGGTCTTACAGGTTTGGAACGACATTAAGGTGATAAATTAATGACTGAATTTTCATTTTTGGTTGGAACCTTTAAGCTTCATGGAGAAATATATATAGCAAAGATAAATTATGGTTAACAAACCTAAAATATAAACAAATTAATTGTTTTAGTTACTGTATAATTATTTTAAATCAATAAAACAGTTAGTGGGTAGAAAATACAAAGTTTCCCCCCAAATTGAATTCAAGACTATGTATGCATGACTGAAATTGCTTTCTCTCATCCATAGCATGAGGGTGTAAAGTGAATGTTTGCATTTGTCGGGAGAAAAAACATATGAGCAGCAATTTCATTCACATTCATAATTCATAATTTGAGCAGATAAGAACAACTCAAGATATGAACTGATGCAAGAATTTAGTATATTTAGCTACTGTATACTGCGTAATGTTATAGTAATTTAGTAATATTGACTTAATAGTGATAATTACTTAATTGGCTATAATTATCACGAATTATAATTCATGATCACAGATCAGCCACACTCACACTCAGAGGCTTACTGTCTCGTATGGTGTCGAAGGTCCACTGATCGTTCTTGAAGAAGGGGTGACATTTTATTTTATCCACTCCAGTCCGGCCAAGCCTCACCTCCCTGAACATAGCAAAACACTGGTCAGCAAACCAAACAGAGAACTACAACCACGCGTGCTAATCCGTTACGTGATGTTTGAGTGTGTGAGCCTGGAGTTTCCAACAGCGAGTGGCTGATGGGAAACGGCAGAGCATGGATGAGCTGAGGAGTGAAAGCGACACACATGCAACAACATCCAAAAAAAAAGAAATGGTCGATCCCCTCCCATTCCTTGCATCTGGATCAGAGGGGTGCAGCAGTTTGGACTGCCACGTGTGGGACATTCCTTTAGCTAGAATGCAAAGGGAGGGGTGTGTGTTGTGCTTTTACATGAAAACATAAACCCCTCTCTGGACATTTGATTAGGAATGCTCATATGTGTGTGCATGTGAGAGGGATGGAGAAAATGAGAGGAAAAAGAGAGTTATAGGAAAACAGATTGAAGTTGTTAGGCTGAAATGAAAAAGAAATGCAGTTTTACCAGTGACCGATTTTGGCTATGAAAATCACAAAATGAATAGATGTGGACCTGTACATCATTGAAACAAAAGACAAGCCTACAGATGATTTCATTTTGCGTACACAACCTTTTCAAAAACTGGGAGTTTGTTGTTTGTTAAAGTAGCCTCCTGTGATCTTTAAGGCTGCATTTACTGCATCAATAATACAGTAATCAAAACTATTTGTATTTCATTTTTCTATTTAAATATATTTGAATCGTTTTCTAATGACTAATGTTTAAAAGACTTACCTGTCGGACAGAAAAGCACAGATGAGATCTTTAGCCTCTTTTGACATTTCGATATCATCTGGGAAAGTTAAGCTGTTTTTATGATCCATGATCTTTCCATAGGTGCCCACCAAGGACTCAGCATAAAACGGTGTGTCACCTGCCCACATCGACAAAAGAGTTAATATAGGATTGTAAAAACAGTGAGAGGTTATAGGAGGATACTAATGAAGTTTGGTGCTACTCACCGACTAGCAGTTCATAAATGAAAACGCCAACAGACCACCAGTCACACTCCCGGCCATAGTAACCCGTTCCTCCTTGAGACATCAAAACCTCTGGGGAAATGTAATCAGGAGTCCCGACAGCAGTGTCACAGCGGACCATACCGGACTAAACACAAATAGAGATGTATATGCATGAATACAACCATTTTAAACACTGGCCAAGCCAATGTTGTGACCCCCTTTTTAATACATTGACAGGTTATCGTAATTCACGCTGCACTACATGAACTAACCACAAGATGGCAGCCCTGACATAATTATCATCACAGCATGTGGGATTTCTTCAAGTGCAAATCCTATAGCTTCAACTAGACTATAAAACCAACTGCAATATTGCACTAACAAACACACATTAGAAGCACTTATCACACAACCCAAAACACACCGAGTCCATCTTCATGCATGTTCCAAAGTCAGCGAGTTTCAGGTGTCCGTTGCGGTCTAGAAGCATGTTGTCGGGTTTGATGTCTCTGTGAATGAAGCCCAGAGAATGGATGGCGTTCAGTGCCAGCACCACTTCTGCAGTGTAGAATCGAGCCCACTCTTCTGGGATGTCATAGTTGCTGGTCAGAGTCACCAGGTCTCCACCAGGCATGAACTCCATCACCAAATAAAGGTACTTCTCATCTTGGAACGCACAGCACAGCTACATGGACAAAGAGAGAGAGAGGGGGGGGGGGTGTAAAGGTCTTACAATACTAACATTTTAGCAGTTGACAGTAATAGTGAAATTTCACAACACCTCATCTATATTAAATATGCTATTGAACACAGTGCTTTATTTAATGACATTTTAATTATGTAATAATGTCCATTTCATATTTTCATAATATTCATTACATATTAAAATAAATATTCTAAAAATGTAAACAAAAACAAAAAAAGTTTTTAAGTGTCTCAATTCTTTTTCCAGAGTAATTCTGAATTATTATAACAACTCTCCATTATAATGACCACATCTTGTTATTTTATATTATCAACAAATCAATATTACAGCAGCAGTTATGTTAGGCTTTAAGGTCTAATGAGCAGATCTGATATTTCTTGTCTTGCCTATTTACATTAGGACATAACTGACTGTCTTTACAACATGTGCAGGTGCATCCTGTGACGTTCAAGCATTCAAACAAAGCCACCTATCTGTTAGATTTGCATTTTTTACATTTTATTATCAACTAAGATCTGGCAAGAGGGGATTATTTACTTTCTGTCCTTATACGCACTAAAATTAGATTTTTATTTTCAGATGCAGATCTCCTCTAGTATACAACACAAAAAAGTAGCATGCATGCATATCTATATATATATATATATATATATATATATATATATATATATATATATCCCACCTGAACTATCCAAGGACTCTTGGAGAATGCCATGATGTCACGCTCCTCCCAGAAGAAAGCAGAGTCAGAGCGCTTGACCATCTCAAACTTGCTGAGCTGCTTCATGGCATACACTTGTTGGGATGCTTTGTGTCGTACCTACACACACGTGCATTAACATCATAAACATCCTTATAAACCCTTAACGAAGCTACACACATTCTGCAATGTTATTTAATGCAAACAAGTATTTAAAAGGTTAGTTCACCCAAAAATGAAAATTCTGTCATTAATTACTCACCCTCATGTTATTCCAAACACAGATGAAATCAGAAAGACCTCTGACCCTGTTGTATTGCTGTCTATGGAGGGTCAGATGGCTCTCAGATTTCATCAGAAATAACTTAATTTGCGTTCCGAAGATGATCAAAGGTCTTCTGTGTTTGGAAGAAATGAATTTTCATTTCTGGGTGAACTACCTTTAATGCATCTACAACTGCATTTATAAAGACTTTATATTATTTATTTGACTGACTTACTTATTTACAGACTGACTTAAGTCTAAGTATTTTTGACTGACAAGTATGAAACTAAAAAAAGACAATATGTGGCTATCACAAGGATTATATCATGCACACACTGTGTTGTTGCAGGTAAGTAGAAGCAGGCAGAACATGTGCCTACAAGCCTCAGTGGCATTAAAACACACACACACACACACACACACACACGCAGACAGACACACACACACACACACACACACAGACAAAAGGCTATGCCTGAAGACAAACAGCAGATAACATAGGCAGACTCTCACACAAACACACACCCACACACTCTCTGGCACACACTCACTCACCAGCTGCACTGCACCAAACGCTCCACGACCAATCAGCTTGACTCTGTCAAAATCATCTAGCTTCACCTGTAGCTCCTTGAGGCGAATCACAGACTTTTCATCTGGAAAGATTATACCTTACATTAATATGTTTTAGCATTTATTAATTAAAAACATTTACACTATACAACGCTAAAAAAATCTGTTATTTAATTAACATTTTTATGAAACTATTTAAAGGTATTGAAAATGTACTAAAATATTAGTGTACTTGCTGATTTCCTTTTGGTGCACAATATTTAGACATTTTACAGAATATTTACTCAAACTCAATGTTGAACTGTAACGAGTCTATTGCATGTTGACAAGACAGACTGTAGGATTTGGATGCATATTGATATATCAATATATTGCTATGACAATATAGCAATATACATTATGATCTTATAATTTCATATTCCAGAAAAAAAAAAAGCAATAAGTTACTAAGGTAAAGTTCTATGATTACTGACAATATTAATTCATAAAGCTTAATAAAAAAAAAGAAAAAGAAAATATAATGTAATAATCTTTCCACTTCCAAAGAGACTTACATCTGTTTAAGAAGGCATCTATGTTTTTGTTCTTTCTCAGTGCGGGATGATTCAGATCAAGGGCCAGAGCAGTTACTGAATCCTGCAGAATATAAGAGAAAAAAAAAAACCACTTAAAGGATACAGCCAAAACACAGTCAAAATGACTTCAGACAGACTTTAATACTCTCCTCCAATCCCAGATCTAAACCCACTCTGACAGACTGTCCTGTTGTGTCATTAAACTTTGGATATAAAACAAAAGAAGAGATATAGGAGTAGGTTTAGGCCTGTATGGTCCCCATTTAATTAGAATTAAGGAACTGTATTTTTATAAATGACTTTATGAAAGGAAAGAAGGAAATTAATGATAAGACACTGGATGATCCTGGAAATTACCTCGCATACCCCTCCAAACACACACAGTGACACTGCACAGCTAAAAATACATAGGCACACACACAGCACATTTACCCCCACCCCCAACATTCCCAGCCCAAACACTTCCATTTGGCCAGGCCAACATCATAAACTATAGCTGGCCCAACATGAAAAGGTTAATAACAGTGTTTTGCTGCAGCTGCAACAAGAAAAACAGCTAATCCAGGGCCTTAACAGTTAGGACAGTTGAAGAGCACAGTGGTGAGGTGACAAGTTTGAGTTTCAAACCAGTTGATAAAACCGTAACTTGCCCTTATTTGGCCTTATATATTCAGCTAAGACACATTAAATTGATCAGAATTGACAGTAAAAACACTCAAGGTGAAAAAAGACTTATATTTCAAATATATGCTGTGCTTTTTAACTTTCTATTTATCAAAGAATTCTAAAAAAAAAAATATTAGGCTGCAGAACAGTTTTCAATATTGATAATAAAATGTTTAGTGAGCAGCAAATCAGCATTACAAGGATTTTTGATGGATCATGTAACAGCTGAAATTCAGGTATATGCACAGTTTGAAATATATTTAAATAGAAAACAGTTATTTTAAATGGTAATGATATTTATTTTTCCTGCACTTTTCATGAAATAAATGCATCTGTGGTGAACTGACTTAAAAAAAAAATATCTACCTTTACACTTTTTTGTTTGCAAGGTGTGTTATTTGAATTCGATTTCCTTCATACAAATAGGCACTCGCATACAAGCCAAAACACATACATGAACAATTGTTCAATTTCCTTGCACCAGGAGTCAGTCCACAATACAGAATTTAAAAAGCACACACACATTCAAAGGAAGCTAGAGGCAGCTATCTCCCTTCTCAATTGTAGGATGTGACCTCAGTTTCCTGTATAACATTTCCCCTGGTAGCAATGCAGCAGGATACAATGAGTCTGCATCCAATATTAAATGAAAGTTCATTAGTCATGAGACTCATAAAAAAAAGCCCAGTTCAGTTCAGTTTCATCACAAATATCTCAATAAAAACCACACTGGAGTATCAGAACGGGGTTGTGATGTGAGGCTGTGTATATTTTCAACTTTTTGCTACTGAGAGTTGACTGAGCATGCATGGCTAAGCAGCTGAGGTAGTGAGTGGATGTTTCTAAGTAAACGTGCTGTGGAATGAACCAGCAGGGATTTAGTTAGGTCTTTCCCTGGGCCTCCCATAGCCAGAGCACACACCAAAAATACATCCCCCAATAGCCCCAGCGTTAGTTCATAGACAGCTATCATTTTCCATCAATGGAACAGTTGAGCATGCAACGAGTTTTAAAAGGGTTTGTCTTTGTAGGAATATTTCTGCATGTTTGAATTACTGAAGTTGCCCTCGCGCTGGCTGATACGGTAGTTGTCTTGGACTTTTACTGTGAATGCAGTATTTGCCCAAAAAAGTATCCATGCACTGACATTTATTTTATGAGATAAAGTGTACAATAATAGGGGCCTTATTAAGACAACATAAGAAGTATTCAGCTGGTCATGTGATCTCAAAATGGCCACCCCCTGAGGCAACCTTCGCCATGTAAAATAAAACCTCTTTTTTTTTTATAAAAGGTACATCTTAGTATCTACAGAAAAATAATCATATTTTTTGCTTTAGGTGTACATTTTTACTAACGAGGGGAAATTTATGAGCACAAGTAAGAGCTACTATATAAAGAAACAAGTCATTGTACGAACTGTCACCAATGTGCCCTTGAGCAAGTCTTTTAGGTCCAGCCAACTTCCTTGTAAGTGTACTGCAAAACACTTTAGATAAAAATATGTGAAATAACTAATAATACCGCCAGCTGAGGCCTATTGAACAGTAAAGAAGCAGCCAGAGAAAGTAGGGTGTGCCAACTTTCAGTCATGTGCAAAAATGCAGTTCTTGTCTGGAATGAGGGTTTTTTTCTGCTGAGGAGAATGCTGTATAATGGGGTAAGAGATTTTGGCCTTTGGTGGGAAGAGACAATAGGAGCACACATTCTAGACATTTCCACCTTGTAAAGCTTGCTTGACAAGTCCTCACATTTCACCTTAACCTAGTCATTGGAAAAAACATGCATGGTATCTGCACATTTGTAAAGCTGTAGGTCTCTTCCTGCTTCCTAATGATATGTGCACCATGTAAAATAAGTGAAGCTTAGTGCTTTAGGCCTGGACAATAATAAAGGGCTGTATTTAGTGAAAATATTACCGTCAAAGACACCAACATTACTGTGGAGGAGGGCGTGTTGATAACACACTGATCAGAGATAAGAAACAGGAACATTACCACAATCCTCTGGGACAAATGTCCACTCATTTGTTTACACCCTCAACATATAATTCCATTTTGTTTTGTGTTGTACAACCTATATGTGTAGGAAGAGCTTTCCTGTATTTTGCTGACGAAAAGTTTTTAATATAAAAAAACAATAATTTATATTACCAATAACATTACAATATAAACATAAAATACAAGCAAACTTTTATAAAAATTCTTGCAACAGCCAATGTGGACTATAGGTTATTTTTATAATTAAGTAAATAAGTGTATTCAACTTTTGTTTTGAAATGCGATTATATTTATTTGTTTTACAACTGGATCTTGTTCCCCTCTTTTTTAAATGTAGACCTATCTCTAATGATTTGCATGTGCATTCATTTTCTATGCATGATATTAACGTACATGCTCCACATCTTTAAAAAAAAATTATGTACACATATTCTGAATGAACATGCATTATTTTTTCCTCGCCATTGCTACTGGAGATGCAAGCTCTTGCTATTACTGTACACTTCAGTCATTTAACCAACAGGTTGACAAAATAAATCTCACACGACTCACGAGACACGTTGGCCAAGATGTTTGTTAAATTTTTGAAAAAAATTTCCTTGAGATGTTAGTGATCCAAACTTCTGACAAACCAAAACTTCCCGGAGATATATTTTAGTTAAGGTCTACAAGAAAACACAACACGTTTCCTTTTATATAGCATCTCATTATCCCACAACCTTACCAGCAAACTCTCCAAATTCAGCGGTGATCGTTGGTCCCTGATGAGTGACTCCAGTATTCTCACCCGCTTTTCTAGTCTCTCTCCTGCTCCGGTCGACATTGCGGCAGCTCGGTGTTGTGAAGGTCCCGGTAGACATCAGATAGAGAGCCGCGATTGAGAGACTTCAAACGTCCGAATCAAACTTGTCACTACCTGTCGTAACTCAACGCGACGCCTCACGAAGCTCACCGTTTCTGGATGAATGAATTCTTAGGCCGAAGACTTTGTACACGACATAAATGAACGGAATACGTTCGTTTTGTGTCTTATCCTCCTGTGTGTAAATAAATGACAGCGGTGGTCAACATAAAATCAAAGGTTAGACCCACGCGTTCAGGAAGCCAAGTGTCTCTCCCGCTCCGGTTCAAATATGACTGGGGAAAACCCAGCCTTCCGTGTACGGTCTGTGTTGAAAAAACACTCTCGTTCTTCCTCACTGTTATTTTTGGATAAATGAAGCAGAGGGTACATGTATGTGAATGTGAACGGCGTGTTTCTTTGTTGCAATGTGTCCCTCCCCTGGGCCAGTGGAATTCTTCGGATCTTATCTCAGCCATCGCTTTTACCAGCCAAACGTCACTCTCTAAATACGACCCCATATACTACACTAGATATATTTAGACGATTACATGAATTGATGATGGCACGAACAAGCTTATATAGACGACTTCTTTCATGAGCGTTTCGTAAAAGGTGTAATTCAGCACTGAAACTCTGATTACAATGACAAACATGTTTGCAGTGCACAGTTACTAATATTGATAGCAGGCTATTGTAATAATTCTGATGTAAAGAGAATATTCTTTGTTAACTATTAACGTTATATTTGGGGCAACTTAACACTTGCCCTGCATGTTATAGCAATATAATATATATATATATATATATATATATATTACATCTTAAGAGTTTTGTCCATATTTGTGTATACATCAAAACCTATGTGGGGCCCACATTGATGTGTTGGCTAATTTTTCATTAATTTGTAACTCTGTATTACTTGATGCTCTCTATGAGGACTGGGCAAAGACATTAAGCAGTGTTGTGTCAATGAAAAACAGCTGATACGGGTTTTAATTTATGAGACAGTCTGACTCTTCAGAAGACCATGTACTAAACACGTGACCTCTCTTATCAGCTTTTGATTATACCGATAAAGAAAAAAAAAACACACAGCACAGATTGAAACACTGAGTGACAGAAATGTAACATTTCTTTTTGTCATGTAGGTTACCTAAATACGCTGAATTTAACTAAGTAGATATTCGTCAGACAACGCCCACCTCTTGAATGAGGAAACAGCTTATGTGTCTCAGAAAGTGTCCGCAGGGGTTAGCTTGCTAAATTAATTTCTATTTTCTAAACTAGAAAGAACTGCCATAACTCAGCAATAAATGACATTTAAAACAGCTAAATGTATCCTTAATTTCTACTGCTCCTACAATGATATGTATCAGTGATTAGTATTTTATTTGGATAGTTAGCCTAATATTTTGTGGAATATTGAGAC
>JAUCMS010000045.1:11823188-11845659 GCA_032357445.1 Enteromius radiatus
TGTGTTTTTTTTCTTTATTTATTTTTTGTGTCCCTGTACAGAAGTAAATTCCAGCGCGTGCGTGTAGGTTTTAAATTGCATTTGGGAAAGCTTAATACTGACCTCTGGTGGTCCTAATAAATACATTTTTAAGCTGACGTGAAAACGCTTGTGGAAATCTTGTTAAAAATATTTTAATATTGGGAATCATATAATTCTGGTACACACTGCACAGCGTATGCTGTCCACGTCAACAAAATAAAAAGCTCGTCCAACCTTTCAGTCAGTTCTGTTGTGGGCCGGTTGCCATGACAGCGTTCAACAAATGAAGAGCGGATAAAGATGGAGGCTTCAGTCTGTTGCTGCAGTCACTATTAAAGTGAGTAAAATCAATGAACTAAGAGAGCATTGCGTTTAATTGACGCATAAGCATATATGATCGCAAGAGAACACACAAAAAAATAAAAATAGCGCGATACACATCACAGTTTTTTGATCGAGTTACACGAGTTAGGCTATACGAGCTATACCGAGGTATACCGAGCTATATCGAGTCTATTGTACCTTTGTACTTTTGGTTTTGTTTGCATTTCTTCTGTAAACTCTTTTAGTGGAAGATTCGGTCTTACTCGCGTTTTTTACAAATAACGTTACTGGTTGTTGGACTAGCTGCAAAAGTGGTATAAGAACATGCACAAAGATATGCCACTACACTCAGTACATTTGTTCTTATAAAATCTTAATGTCAGTTGATAATTAACAATGATTTGATATTGAACTTTAGAATTTGACTTATTGATTAATTTAAATAGATTAACAGCTTTGTATTTTTGTTTTACAGTGTCATATAATGTCGTGCATTGTCCCTAAAACGTCCAACTTCCCGTTAGTGGATAAACTTATCGAGGATGAAGCAGAGAAACAGGTTCTGCTCTCCAAACCTACATGTTTTATCATCCTTGGAAAACCAGTGAGTAACATATAACGTTAATTTACATCAATTTTTTTCGCAAACATGAAACTAAGAGTAAACCTTTCCCTAGGCACTTCAAAGGCAAAATGACTCAAAGTCAATCTGAATTCACCTAAGTATTCCTCAGTCAAAAAATAAAAACAAATGGTATTGTGTGATTTTTTTTAAAGGGTGTTGGGAAGTCTACGCTTGCTAGAAAATTAGCCAAGACTTGGAACTGCATCCTCATTGATGGTAAACAATCAAATGCCTTTGATGGCACATTCACTGTATTGCATATTATGAAGTTTCTAAATATTTTTTCACCATATTTAGATACAGATCTTCTCAACACCCACATCAGTGATGAGACAGAACAAGGTATACAGGTGTGTATCACTGATGTTTAGTTATTTACATGGTCACAGTATAAATAACTTATCCCTGCAAAATATTCTAGCTGTTTCATATAAGATATTTTGCTATAGCTCTTTAAGATTCTGGCTGAAGGAAAGGCTATTCCTGAAGAGATGATGTTCAAGTTAATTGTTGACCGGCTCAATTCACCTGATGTAGAACATTATGGTAAGCGTATTACTGAATAAAAAATGACTACTTAAATATGTAAACCTTTCTATTGCTGATATATATTTGTAATGAGCAGGTTATGTTCTGGCCTGTTTGCCATCAATGTCAGAGGAATATCTGAAGATACAGGAACAAATAGACTTGATTAAAAGCCTCAGTATGCCACCAGACTTCATCATCAATATCAAGGTTTTTCATAATCTTAATACTGCCAATACTCCACTTTAATTAATTCTTTAATTTAATCTTTAATTAAGATTAAATCGAAGACATTGTGTTATTCACTTCACACTCTGTAAGGATAATAAATAAGCGTGTTTATGGTTGCAGTGTGCAGACAGGGACCTGATCCGCAGGCTATCAGATGAGCGTCAACATCCAGAGACAGGCCGTGTATTCCAGAGGGAGAAATGGGACCCTGATTTTAACAAAGAGTCACTCATAAAAAGCAGCAAAAGAGAGAATGAGGAAGAGGAAGAGGAAGAGGAAGAGGAAGAAAAAGAAGATCTGGAGGAAGAGGTAATACAAACAGATTTCAGGTTTCTTAACCAGCTTGACCATTATAGGAAATATTTCCTTGGTAATTCTGCTCATTTTCAAAATGTTTTGAAACAAATATTATAGATATTTTAAGCACTTGTAAATGTATTAATTTGACCAACAATAATTTGTAATTTCATTCCATTCTCTGCAATAAATTAATATTAAATATAAAAAATAAAAGACATAGCCTACCACCGCAGTTATTACATTTTTTTTTCTGTGCACGAATGACTAAACTTAATTGAAAATCTGTTTAAGATGCAAGAGTTAGAACTCCAGAAAGACATGATCACACAGCTAGTAAGAGTGTGTGAAAATTACCCAGAGAAAACCAACAGCAGGATCATGCACTATAAGGAGACCATCCTCAGGCCTCTAGAGGTAAAGGCATTTATAGTATTGCACACTTACAAACTGCACACACTATTATAGAAAAGAATCAGCATTACACTTATGTTGGATGTATAGGATTACATGGCAGACCACAATCCTCCATTTTTGTTTGAGCTGGATGGAAACAAGGATCCAGAGTCTCTCTTTGAGGTGGGTGAACTCAGTCAAACTTTAATGAGTATGGATGTAAACTTTTTAATAACCATTTAAATTCTATGAGAACGAATGAATCCATATCATAATAATGATAGAGGAACAGGGGAACTATATTGTTTGAATGTAAAATCATAATTTCTCATGCTAAACTTGTCACAAACCTGCCTGAATTTCTTTCTTCTGTCGAATGTAAAAGAAGATATTTTTAATAATGTTGTACGGGAACACAAATATAATGGAAGTCAGTGGTGACCAGCAACTGTTTGGTTACCAACTTTATTAAAACATTTTCTTTTGTGTTCAAAAACAAATAAATGTATACAGGTTTGGAACAACTTAGGCTAAGTAAATTACGACAATTCAAATTTTGGGGTGAACTGTCCCTTTAAGATGTAATTCTGTAAATACACTGTAGCATTCAAATAAAATTGTATATTATATGATTTATACACTAAACTTAGCAATTGTCTGTGCATGTCCACAGTCAGTAATGTCTCGTTTGGAGTTCATGGCTGTGAGATGTCCAGCTGTACCTGTGCATTTAATGCCGATAGAGGAAGCAGAGCTTGCTGATCAGATGGATACGGTCAGTTAATATAAACACACACCTCTATAAACTCTCTAAACTGACCTTCGTTTTATGTGCCTCTTCACCTTGCCTGTTTTTTTTAGGAGGAGCTGTTTCGGACTCTGTCTTCCTGTAAAAATGTGGCACCAGGCTTTCATTGGCGAAAGAGTCGATGGTCCGCCAACTGTCCGGTGGCCCTCAAAGAGGGCAGTATTTTCAAAGGCAGACCAGAGTTTACCGTTGGGTTAGTATAAACAAATTTATTATAAATAAACTTTTTCATCCTGAGAGATTGTTTAGAAATTCAGTCTTTTCTCTCCACCAGCTTCATGGATAAGTTCTACGTCCTGTCATCTCAGGAAGCCCTACAGAAGTTCATGGTGAACCCTCGACGCTACCTGCTGCCACACATACCCCACTTGCCTTGCAAGGTGTCTGTGATTGGCCTTCCATGCTCAGGAAAGAGCACATTGAGTGCACTGCTAGCTGAGTATTATGGGGCTGTAGTGGTAGATGTTGAGGCACTGATGGAGCATACACTTGGTACGTTCAAAAAAGACATGTTGGACAAAGTGCGTCAAGATGCCACACTCGCAGGTTTAGAGAAGGTCAAGAACAAGATGCAGCTCGAGGCTACAAATGCATCAGGTTAGAAAACAACCAACGATCGTTTCTTAATTTGTTTTCAAGTTGAAAACTTGAAAAAGATATTCTGAGACATCTTTAAGATGGTATTTCTTCATTTTTGTAGGTAATGTGACAGCTAATGAAGGAGAGACTGGTGAAACTTACACAGGTGAGGTCAATCTACACACAACATGGACTTTACACCTCCTCAGTTTCGTTGATAACAATGTATGTTCTGTGCTTTAACATATTGTTAACTTGTATCATTCACTTTATTTTTAGATACACAGCCAGTCTGTGAAATAAGTGAAAAAAGTCTGAAGCTAAATTGTAATCCAGTAGTTAAACAGTGTTAAAATACTATAAATGAGAAATACTTTTGAATGCACCATGCTACAATAATTTATTATTCATAGCTAAAACTATAAAAAGGTGTTTTCATTTGATGGAATAAAGCTATACAATAAAATATAAAGACGTAATTAGATTAAAACTCTAAGCCTCTGAATTGCTAGAAATATTACTGAAACTAAAAATCGAAAAAATAACTAAAACTAATAAAAATGACAACAGCACATTACAAAATATCTAAAAATGAAACTAATTCAAATATAAAAAAATAAAAGTTAATTCAAAATATTAATAAATACTATAATAGTATATACAGTAGGTACAGAGTCAGTCATATTTCAGTTTTTCTTTTTTAATAAATCTGCAAAAATGTCAACAATTCTGTGTTTTTCTGTCAATATGGGGTGCTGTGTGTACATTAATGAAGAAAAAAATTAACTTTTTCATTTTAGAAAATGGCTAAAAAAAACACAAAAAAAGTGGAAAATTTAAGGGGGTCTGAATACTTTCCGTATCAACTGTAAATAATAAAACAACACTGAATTGTTAATGTGTCCTTTTTACAGCAATGGAGGTGACAGAAGATCACCCAGATGTTCACGCTTTTGTGGAAAATGCTATGAAGAAAGCAGCAGAGTCTCCGCCCACAGCCCCACGGGAGCTTTTTTTGGAGGCCTTTGAGAAGCACATAAGAGAGGTTGACCACTGAACTTCCTCCTTTAGCTCTCATACTTACTGTACATAGCATTATTTGTGTTTTAAGAGTGACTTTGGGTTGTTAGATTGAGGCTGAAGATGCTGCACATAAAAGGGGATGGATACTGGACATTCCCAGCAGCAGATCACAGCTGATCACTATTGAGGAGTTACATAGTGCTGTAACACCAGAAGTCCTATTCTGTCTGAAAGACAATGAGGGAGAGGGTGAGAAAAAGACATGTATTTTACGTGCATAAGTAATGTTCTATGACATTATATCCACTTAGTTGTGATGGTCAATTGTTGCAATCTATTGAAGGAAGGACCGTACTAACCAGGATGTATGAAAGGAATAAAGAACAGGTTGATAGAGCTGTACTAACTCGTCTACAAAAAGAAAGAAAACTGCAGAAAACACAAGACATCAATGAGAGCCTGTGAGTATGAATAATATAAGAGCACAAATTCAGAAAATATACAGTGAGAAATTAAAAAAAATTTAAATAACTGGAGGAAATCCTTCTATTATGTATTCTTTTCTAATTTAATACCTTTGCATTAAAAATATTATGAATAAACACTAAAAATGTTCACAATCCTAGAACTGCTTCCAGATTTAAAATAGATATCCATTCAGATCAAATTGTATCTAAATGGATCTCAATACCTTGCACAGAAAAACAATGTTTAACTGTTAACACTTTCATAATGGAAATGTAATAAAGTGGTGGTTTACATATTTTAAAATGGCGGTAAAATGGCTGTTTTCAGCATATATTCAGCTGCCTTTTTGCAGGAAACACACTGAGGACTCAAAAAAAGGTTCACAGCCTACTGAAACCAAGTCCAAACTAGAAACACTGCCTGAGGAGTCAGGTAATACTCTTTAACATCTCTCAACAACAGATACTCTGCATTCACACCGACAGTAATGAAACTGCTGGAAGTCATGAGTCGCATACACAACCATAATAAAGTAATGTTACAAAAGTTGTTTTTATTTCAAATAAATTCTGTTCTTTTTAACTTTCTATTCATCAAAGAACAACAAAATGCATCCCAGCTTCCACAAAATATTAAGCAGCACTGTTCTCAACGTATTAAGAAATATTCATTGAGTAGCAGATCAACATATTATGTCATCTCTTTCAACACTACAAACCCTTTGTCTTTCTCTATGTATTCTTTTCCTTGTACTTATTTGAACAATGCCTGAGACTTGGTATTACAAACACTTCCTCTGTCTGTTTTCCTCTTTAAGATGAATCACTTTATGTATTCCCCAAATGTCTAAAATGTCTCTAGTTACTTTGGAACATCTGAAAATTTCTAAATGTAAACATTAGAATGATTAAAGAATCACGTCACACTGACAGTTGGAGTAATAACTTCTTAAAATTCAGCTTTTTTTCCATTTAAATGTTAAAGCATGTTTTGATAAGTACTGTAATTTCTGTGTGTTTGCAGAGAGTTTTGATAAGTCTGAAGAAGACAAAATTACAAACCATGAAGGGCATGCAGAGATGGTGTTGCCAGCGGTGTGGGAAAATGGTTATCCTGACGGACCAGAGATGGAGGCTTATAGTGTGCAGCTGAAGCAATTTTTGGCAGATTGGGAAAACATGGAGCACACAATCACCTGCAGCTACTCAATACTAAACATCAGCAACAAAACCTCTCAGGACACACTCCAAGAGATGATTTACCATATGGAGAGTATGTGGAATGGACTATCTGACTGTTAGGCATTTTCTTTCGCTTTATATTAGCAGCCACTCACTCACTCACTCATTATATCTTTACTTTCTCTCTTAGAGCCATTTAAGTACACAGCTATGAGCATATCTAGTTCAGACCTGGAGGAGGAGGAAGAGGCTCTACATGCACTGACCCAGGCTGAGAAACTAGATGTTAATGAAGACGAGGAACAAGAATCAGAGGTTGCTCACATTATTAATGTAGTACTAATGAAATATCCTGCTTCACTCCAAAATACATCATAATATAGACAGAGATGTAAAATACACTGTGAATAAAATCCATGTTGATTGGGCTGTTTACCAAGGATCCATTTTTGCATTTAAATGCTAATAATTAAATATATGTATATACAGTACTTTGCAAAAGTCTTAGGCCACTAGTATTTTCACGAACAAAAAGTTTAAGTCGGTTATTTCTATGCTGGAAATATCAGTTTATGGAGAATACTAGTGGCCTAAGCCTTTTGCACAGTCCTGTATTTACATATACTTAATTTTTAGCATTTCATCAACTCACAAACCTTAATTTGGGAAACCCTGACTTAAACATTTACATTTATTCATTTAGCAGACGTTTTTATCCGAAGCGACTTACAGGTGGGGAAAACAACAAGCAATTAGCAATTAGTCACAAACCAACAATTTATTAAAAAGTGTAAAAACACCTATGGCTTATTCTCAGAATATCATACCACTCTATTGTTTATGATGATCTCAGGAGGATACCAGCTTTAAAAGGCACCTGGGAGACACCAAGCATTTTTGTCCAGTGGTGCTGAAGAAGAGGGGTACGCTACAACCGTGTCTGGATGAATATGCTGCAAAGCACAGAGAAAAAGTCTACTATTTTTCCAGCACAGAGGCACAAGAAAAGTTCCTACTGAATCCTGAATTTTACATCTCTAACACACAATTACTGAAGGTAGAAGCAGCATTTTAAGATCAAAACACACAAAAATTTTGGCAATTGACAACAGACCGCTGACCTACAAAATACTTTTAAACATCAGTTGCATCTGTGAAAACTGAAAACAAATCTAAAACGACAAATATGTACAAATAATGTACATATAACACAAAACTTTTTGTATGCCACCAGCCACCTGCGCTGCGGGTCTTCATGTTAGGAGTGAGAGGTTCTGGGAAGACCACCCATGGGAAGTGGCTTGCAGAGCAGCTGGGAGTCTTTCACATCCAGTTCCGAGAGCGGTTGCAGGAGCTTATCTTACGAAAGACACAGAAACATGTGCCGTATGCAGATGATACTGAACCCCCTGAGGAACCGCCAGAGGATCTGCAGGGTCTGCTGGAGTCTCAGGCCCAGGGTCAGATCACAGTATCCTCTCCAGACCAGGACGACGAGCCCAGTAAAGAGGATACTGCATCTGATGATCCTGACACAAAGGTAACAGTTATGTTTGTATTTTTATATTGAAGCAATTGCCACTGAGTAACTAATTGTGTTTTTGTAGGAAGAACAAGCATTGACAGATGATGAGGAGGCTATAAGGGCATACCTGCAGGATGGAGATCCTCTCCCACAGGAGATACTGGAAATGGTTTTATTACCGTGGTGGAACCGAGAGCCCTACAAGTAAATGCTCACACATACAAAAGGACAAAAAAAGCATGCCTATAGACAAATAATTGGTTTCACCAACACTCACACTTTTATAGAGTTATATTTTATAAAATCTTGTCTGCTTATAATTGTTTAAATAACTATAGCTTAACAATAAAACAAATGATAAAAAAATATTTGACACAGTGTTATTTTAACATTGTTTATATACTATTATTTAATAATATATTAAATGAGATTTCATTTTCATTTTAAGCACTTTTATGTGCTTTGTGATGTCTACATTTTATAATATTTTCTAAAAGCCTTTTGAAAATATTTTTTGTATATCTTTAAATTTCTTTTATTTCAGTTTCAGGAGCTTTCACTTATTATTGGTAATTAAAATTATTTCAGTCATAATATTACCATTAAGTCTTTTATGTTTATCATGTAATATTTATACTTTAAGCTTTATTTTAAATCGTTCCAGTTTTAGTTAACAGTAACAACACTGATTTAAGACAATTTAGATCACAAAACATACTTGCACAAATATCACATATAACACATATAGCACAAATAACAATAACAGTAGTTGTTTTAGATATTATTATTAAAAGTAATATATTCATAATCCCTATTCTTATTGTTGTAGTCTAATCATACTATGTCAAAAAGCAAAAATACAAATAGTCCATATGACTTTTATTCTATAATAAAAAGAAGAAAATATGAAAATGGATTTATGAAAGTGAGTAAATAATGAAATAAATACATTTGTATTTTGGCAAAATATTGCAGAAATTATCTCTCTCAGATCCACAGGGTTTATTCTGGAGGGATTTCCCCAAAACCAAGAGGAGGTGTCCTTCATGGTGGAGCATCACTTGTTTCCAGATGTAGTGGCAAAGATGTCGGTAGAGGTTTCTGACGTGGTGAAGCGTCTCCTGCCTTCGCGGCTCACACGTTGGAAAGAGAGACGAGATCACAGACAAGAACAGTTACGTCTGGTCATTAAGCTGAGGAGGGAACTCAGGGTGAGCATTTACAAAAAACCTCAGCACTTGGCACAAAAAAAAACAACAAAAAGGCAAAATAAACAGCTGATGTGTACCATAAAGCAGGTGAAACTTCATTTTCTGTGTCAAACTGCAGGAGCGGGCTATCACACAGAGAAGAGCTGAGCTTATGGCTGAACATACACCCAAAAACCCCAGCCCACTCACTCTGAGGCCCCTCAAAGAACAGGTCATCGATTGCTGTCAATGTTTCTTTCTTCAATGAATGGCTCAGACAGATTCTGACAGGACTTTTGTTGCTCCATTAGGATGAGGACAATGAGGAGGTGCGAGAAGAATCGGAGGTGATGGATGAAGAGCAGCAGGAATTAGAGATGGAGGAGATGGAGGCCATGCTGCTGGAGGAGTTTCCTGCTGTGGAGGAAGAGGAGGCAGAGGATGAAGAAACAGAATCTGGTGCAGAAGAGAGGCTGGAAATGGAGATCAGTCAGAGGTTTGAGAGGGATGACAACAACCTCACCAGTATGATGGTAAGGAGATGAGGCTGAAAGGGCATTTTAGAAACAAATATACAGGTCACTAAGCCATTTCATTCCAAAGGAAATTGTCTTTTTTCTTGTTTTTGTTCAAATAAATTCAGTAAAATAAAGTATGGATTGTTTTTTAGGAATTTCTAACAGACAACCAAATCCCCCGTCTGGTTATAAGCGCAGGCCGTCCGCCTCTGATTGTGAGGCATCAGCTCCTACAGGCAATCGAACCACTGATCGTTAACAGAGAGTCGCTGTTTCAAACGTGCCAGCCAATCAGCTACAGTCTTGCCAGAAGACTCCTGTACAGATCCTATAAATATCCCAGTGCCTTCGGGTGCTGGGATCCTGTTAAGGTAAGGGCGGATATTCAACTAATTTTTAATGACTATGAAAATAAAATCCTAAAACAATATACAAATAAAGCTAAGGAAAACTCTGTTTGCTGATATATTCTTTAGTATGCGGAAGGAGATTTGATCCAGCCTCTGCAGGGCCCCTTCAACCCCACCTTCCCTGTCATCCTACACCAATTCATCTACTTTTTTGCATCCAAGGAGACACGCAACACCTTCATCCTCAACCCAATCAAATATCTTCGTCAACCAAAGCCCAATCTTTCTTTTCCTATCAAACTGGCTATCATTGGCCCACCCAAAGCAGGCAAAACCACAGGTCAGTTCTTACAAGTGTTTTTGGCACTCAAAAGTATATAATACCTAAAAAGCAATTGTTTTTGTAGTAGTGAACACTAGTAAATGTGTGTACACACAGTGGCCCGCATGTTTTCACGAGAGTATGGTCTCGCTCGCCTCTCAATTGGGGATGCAATACGAATGGTGCTCAACAACCAGGCCAAAACTGATTTGGCTAATCAAGTGCAAAAGCATTTGAACCAGGGCTTGACTGTACCTGACGAACTTGCCATCCAGTGCCTGGAAGTGGCAGTATTGACCCTGGTCTGCAGCACACATGGGTGAGGACCACAACTACATCCCAATCAATGAATGAATCTCTACAAGAAAATAACCTTTTTGTGTGTGTGTCACTTATTCATTGTGATCCTCAGATTTGTGTTGGATGGCTTCCCTGTGACCAAGCATCAGGCTGAATTGCTGGAATCCTGCAGCATTATTCCTATGCTAGTGATTGAACTACAACTGGACACGGCAGAAGTGCTGCGGAGAGGCCTAATGGACAGAGAAAAAAACAACAGGTCACCAGCACATTTATTTTTGGGATTTTATACTTTCAGTTTGCTTTTTCATTTTAGTTCATGTTTATGTTTTGGTAATGTTAGGCCTATACACACACACACATATATATATAATTTTATTAAAGAAAAAAAAAAAAAAAAAAAAAGAAAAAAAAAAAAAAAAAATATATATATATATATTTTTTTTTTTTTTTTTTCTTTAATAAAATTAAATATTAATTTAACATTTAGCTTAAATTTTGATTTATAATGTAGATTTTAATTTTAAGCAGGCAAATAAACTTTTAATTCCAAAAATGAAGGTAAACTACAGGCAATAGCTTACTCACTGAACATAACCTGCTCCGGAGTATAAAGTTTTGGGGGGGTTAATACAAATTTTGTGGTATTGTGGTCTGGCATTTCATGTATATTAAATGCAAATGTTCAAAATTTGTAGGCTTATGGCAGCTCTCTCCAACAGGCCTTACCCAATGCATAACAGCCCCCAGGTCTTAAACATTCGTAACTCTTACTTCAGGCGGGAAGTTGAAGCTCTCAGGCTAAACTTTCATCAACAGTATCACAACTGGACTCCCGTTGATGCTCACAAGAGCAAGTGGTGGGTGTGGGAGCGAGTTTTGGACGAGGTTCGGATTAGCTTGAGACACATTCATGATTACCTGGGAAAGATTCACAAAGGTGAGAGCATGCAAATGATTCACAGTTGCTAAACAAGATTCACTAGTATTATCTATTCTTAGATGACGTTGTTCTGACTTTCTTACAGGCCAGGCAACCTGCATAGACAAACTGTGCATTACCCCACAAGAGCTGCAGTCCCGGCTGGGGGAGTTTGGTCAGTACTGTCCAGTTAGCTTAGCTCTTCATCGCCATCTGGTGGATTGTTCACATAATACCTCACTGGAATTGGCAGCGGAGTTCAGGGGCCACTTCTACAAAATGGCCAGCAGGGATTTTCTAAAGGTAAAGGATCGGAAAGTCCAGCATCATACAGAAATATTATTATCATTACTCACATCTCTATTTATGTGTTTAATAAGAGATTTCTGGAGTCCCCGGAAGAGTTTGTGGCTCCAGGTTGCCCATACCATTTACCTCCTCCTCCACTCCTGCCTCATAAGCTTAATGCAGGCCAGGTGAAGAGCAAGTTCCCTCAAAAGGTAGAGATGAAGGGTTTCTGCCCTGTCACTTATCTGGATGGTGAACAGAGGTATGGCAACGCTTACAGAAATAATAACCTTCATTTTACTGTAGTCTTACTCACTTACATTTTTAACTAAAAACACATTCCTGCAAATGTATTCTCTTTACCTGTAGGTATGAGGCCTTGGTGCGTGGAAACACTGAGTATGCTGTTGAGTACAGAAATAAGATCTATATTTGTGAGAATGAGAAGAAAAGAGCGACATTTCTCCAGTGAGTAGTGATTTTGCAGAGGGGATTCCTGAGTGGCTAGCGCAATTACTTTGCCATTACATGATTAAAATACATCTTAAAATAGAAAACGCAGATAAGTAACTTAAGAACTGTTCTTAGGTCACCTGAGACTTACTGGGAGCAAAAACTTCCACATAAACTACCTCCATTGGAAGATCCAATCTCACTAACCTCTTTGCCGATCCTGGGC
This sequence comes from Enteromius radiatus, assembly GCA_032357445.1. NCBI lineage: Eukaryota > Metazoa > Chordata > Actinopteri > Cypriniformes > Cyprinidae > Enteromius > Enteromius radiatus. The sequence goes on from JAUCMS010000045.1 coordinate 11,835,764, forward strand.
TATTTGGAACAAGTAAGAGGGCACTGAAGCACAGAATCTGCTGCTTTTGTCTAACTATATATATTGGTCACATGATTGTGTAATCATCAGTAAACCATGTTTTAACAAGTGGCAAAATAGTGTCTAAAGCTTTGCTTTTGTGGCAATTTATTTAATCATATTAACCACAGTTAAATTTGCTGTTATTGTATATGTTTATAAGACAAAAAAAAAAAACACAATCTCTGTTTTCTCTTGTAGAGTGTGGCTGTACCCATAATCAAAGCCATGACTGCTGTAGGTCAGCTCAAGCCAAAGTTGCCCTTTGTCAGTGTGAAGAAATCTGCTATATTGTACCTGGCCTTTCATCTGAAAGGTGGCTTTCAATGTATTATTTTAGCCTTCTTTTTAGAATGCATTCACTCATTCATTGAATGTAGGATATTTTCAGGTCTAAATAAACCCTTGAAATCTTTCTACCCTTCCACCCCACAGCCTTCAACAGCAGGAATCCAGACTATATACGTCAGAAGTACAAAAAGAAACTTCAAAAGTTTGAGGAAAGCTGTGAGCTTATCTCATACCTGAGTACCACCATGAAGGCATACAGATCCCCTCACAACCTGCCCCCTGATTTTACACTGAAGCTGGACAGGTTTCTGGCCCTGGAGAAGTCCACTAAAACAGCATCGGGTCTGATACAGCTTGGGGAAAGTTAGAACATAACTTTAAATAATAAAAATCTTGAGTGAGACTCAGCACATCACGATATTTGACAGTATTGGTTGATGTTACATTAATAAAATTAATAGATATACATTTTTGAGAGGACTGTTAATGTGTTCTTTCCCATGGACAATTTAAGATATGAATAAATAAATACATTTTAATTGATTTTTGTGATGTGTTCTTGCATTGAACGTCATGTTATTGTTTTTATTATTAATGGGCTTAATGGATGATGAAAAAATAACTACGCAGAACAGTTCGTCATCGCTGTGCGCCATTCTCCTCGGTTACCCTGACAACGAGACGCGCGCAACATGGCACCCACTCTACATTTAGAGATCGTCGGTCTTATAAATAAACATAATTTTCAAATAGCCAAAAGCATTGCCGAGGTAAAATCACGTTGTATTTAGCATTTTAACATGGTTAACTGTTTAAAAAAACAACACAACGTCTTTACTTACAGGGACTGAAAAGTAAGTTTCCGGAGTCATTTGATGACCCAACTATTCGGCCGTTGCTGGAATGCGAATGGCGCGACTATTTAACGAATAAAAAGAGGGTAAGGCATTTATATACCGCTCGCTTGTTTTCAGTATCTGCGATTTTAGTAATAAATCACTCACTTACGTTGATTTGCCAAGGAGCTGAAAGGGGAGGTTTGGCAGTACAGCGGCTGTCTGATGTCCTTCGCAAACGGTCAGTTGCTCGGTGATGAAAGGAAACTGTCCAGCTGGGCAGATAAAGAGTGGAACTTTTCTTTCCATCGACCACTGGCGCTTTATAAAGCCCTGGCTGAGGAGTATTACACCAGCAACCTGAGAAGCACAGGGGTAAATTAACACAAGAGCGAGGCATAAATGTTAATTTAGTGAATGAATAAACGCACATCATATTTAATTAGACTATAATTTCACATAACAGCTACAAGGTCTGCAACATCTGCTCTCTCTTTCCCACAGCATATTTTTGTTTATATGGATATTGAAAGCGGTGGAGAGGCATTTGGCAGACTGTTGTTTGAGGTAAATAGATGTTATGCCTCTTGATAATGTAAGCTGATTGGTAATTTGATTACTCGAGTGTTTGTGGAAATGTGTTTCCGCTTCATTCTTCTCCACTCTCAAAGTGTTTTAAATGTAACCTGTCAGCTTTTTTCAGACTTGTGTCCAAAGACCTGTAGGAATTTTAAGGCCTTGTGCACTGGAGAGGCAAGTTTGTCCAAGAGTAACCTTGAGTTGAGCTATAAGGGCTCAATTTTCCACAGAGTTGTGCCAAATGGCTGGCTGCAGGGTGGAGGTAAGAAAATAATAATCATAACTGTATCAAAATAGTAAAAAGAATGTTGTGTGTGTGTCTGTGTGTATATATATATATATATATATATATATATATATATATAATTGATATATTGATGCTTTTGATTACAGATATTTCAACTGAAAGGAAAGGCACTGGGGGAGAGTCTATCTATGGCCCAGTATTTGAGGGTACAGAGTTTGTGTTGTGTTGCATACTTTGGTTATTGAAATGGAAATTGTTTTGTAATTAACTTGAATATTGTCACAAGATTGTGAGGACATGAACAAAAATGTGTATGGATAAATCATTTATAAAAATTGCAATATTCCATTAAAATAGGAACCGTCTATTTTGATTTCATGGTGACTTTGACATGTGAAATACACATTTTTTCATACATATAAAAAGCACCTGGTGGTTTTCTCTTCTAGATGAGAATTTTGTCGTAACCCACAACAAACGTGGCATTCTGGGAATGGCTAATCAAGGTGCTCATAGCAATGGCTCTCAGTTCTACATCACACTGGAGCCAGCCTCCTGGATGGACCACAAATATGTGGCTTTTGGGTAATGACTCCAATAGACTGCATACTGTAAATGCCTAATTAGGATCTTTGCTATTTACCATTCTTACAAAATTATAAATAGCTTTTTCTTTTTCTCCAGGCAACTTGTTGAGGGCACAGAGGTTCTGAAGAGACTAGAGGCAGTGCCCACCTACAATGAGAGGCCCAAACAGGACTGCAAAATATCAGCGTGTGGAGTATTTGAGCCCTAAGTAATCCCATACCACTTTTAGATCAAGGCAGCAATACAAGAAGTATTTTTAATATATCTAGAAATACTTTTGTGCTTTTCTATGTAAAGTTGAAAATAAAGACAATAAAACCCTCAATTTATACACCTCGCCAGTATTGTTTATTTCTGTGACATCATCTAGCAATTGGATTTCAGCAGCCTGTTGCTGCCTTGTGGGAATTTGTCTACCCTGCTATCAGGGCTGGATTAACATGGCCAGGGGCCCCTAGGCTGCAGGCCCCCCCATTCATTCGTCTATATTAATATCGTTGTTCAACTGTGGCATGAGTTTATATGCCTCACCAAATCAGCATCCGCTTATTTAAATGTTTATTTTAATCCAATGGATATTAAGTTTGACCAATTGGGGGCCTGTGCATTGATCCGGCCGTGCCTGCTAGCAAAATGCTTTCCAGAGTATGAAATAGAAGAGTTTAGGCATAACTGAAGAGGATATGGAGAACATTAAAGCAATTCTGTGTGAAAAAGAGGGGAAACGTATTGTGGAAACTTACGTTGCCTTGTTGGATTTGTTGACCATGCTGTATGTAACTAAATGCTTTCTAAATACAGAATTCAATTTAAAAATCACCTAATTGAATCTGAATAATAAAAGCATTCAGACCTGCATGCTTTGAAATAGACATCTAGGCTACATCTGGAGAACATTAAATCCATTCAAATACAGTCGTCAACATTTAAAGTGGATCAAAACCTTTAATCAAATTTGTCCTAAAACCAAAATGTGTTGTCTTAAGACAACTTTGAATTACTTTTTTGGTACACTTCAAATGGTGACTACTGTAGATGTACTGTAGGTAACGTCTTTTGCTGCCTGAATTGAATAAATTCCACTTATTCAACTGTAGGGGGCTCCCAAAGGGCAAAAATACACAAAACTTAAACTTTAAGTATGTCCTTACAACACAAATATTAATTCCGTTTTTACCTGTCACACTGAATGCTTTTTCTACATTGTAATCTGACAATTCTATGTGATAAAATAAATAAATAATAAAATAACTTTATCTCAAAATATAATGTAATCATTAATGTATTTATTTTATAAGTGGGCCGTGGATCACCCCAGAAAAAAAAATAAGATGAGATTTTTATCAAATAATATTTCATACAGGAAATGCTTCACCGAACCACACAATATTTTCCCGCTCAAAATTCGTGAAATACAAACGGCTCGATTTTTAAAAATTTACGCCGATGTCTCCAACCCTGTTCCCGGAGGGCTAACTTTTACCGTCCATTTCTGACGGTGTCACCACGAGCATGTGTTTAATGAGGACAGGGCCGAGCAGACCTGCCCAAGACACTCACCATGACCACGCCGTTTTCTCCTCCGCTTTATGTGCAGCGATACCAGTTTGTGATCGATTATGTGAAAACCTACCGACCTAAAAAGGTAGATGAATGGTATTTTAAAGTTAAGTCGCTATGGATTTTGACGCTGCGCTTGACTTAATGTTAGCGTGCTAATACTCTTTTTTTTTTTTTTTTTTTTACATCATACCACAGGTCATCGATTTCGGATGCGCAGAATGTTGCTTGCTAAAAAAGCTTAAGTTTCATCGCAACGGTATACAGTTACTAGTAGGAGTTGATATCAACAGCGTCGTCCTCCTGAAAAGAATGTATGTTTGATAACGTTATATTATCTGCAAACCTTCCATTGTTGTGTAGATAGCATTAAAATATCATTTATGCCGAGGCCAACGGTTTATGCTACACCATGTGCAAATCAGGCCTAGCCTCCTCTGTTCATACATCTTATGTGATATATATTTTTTGCCAGGCACACGTTGGCTCCACTTATAAGTGATTATCTGCAGCCAAGTGATGGGCCTTTTACCATTGAGTTGTACCAAGGCTCTGTCACAGAAAGGGAGCCCTGCACCAGAGGATTTGATCTTGTGACATGTGTGGAGTTGTAAGTGTGCCACATCTTTGCAAATAAACTTTAAGTTACTTTCAAACTGTATGTTCAGCTTATGTAAACATCTCTACCAAGAATCGAACACCTGGAGCTTGTGGAGGTGGCAAGCTTTTCTGAGGTGGTGTTTGGCTACATGGCACCACGTGCCGTGATCGTAAGCACACCAAATGCAGAGTTCAACCCACTGCTGCCGGGCCTGAGAGGATTCAGAAACCATGACCACAAGTTTGAATGGACCAGAGCAGAGTTTCAAACTTGGTAGGTAGTTCAATATGCAGATTTTAATGTACAAATAATTTTTTTTTTGTGGCTAAAAGCTTTTTCAACTTTCCCTAACAGGGCTCACCAGGTGTGTAGAGACTATGGCTACTCCGTGCATTTCACAGGAGTTGGAGAAGCTGTTGGACACTGGAGAGAAGTGGGATTCTGCACCCAGATCGCCGTGTTCCAGAGGAATTTCCATGATCCCATGAGTAATGCTGAACGCTTGGAGCCCTCAGTTTACAGACTGGTGAGACTGGCTTTGTCTTATTAAAAATGACTAATTTGTTTAAAGAAGCCATATTGTATTTTCTAAATAGTTATCACATGTACTAAGCAATCACAATTTAGTTTAGCAGTGCTAAAAAGTGCAGCAAAAACTTTCTAAAAATGTAATCTTGGCATAAAGTTAGCATACATTCATATATTCCCTTCACCCAAATCAACACCTGATACGTTTAACTTATTTTGTTTTGCTCAGAGGAACACTACAAAATACAAGTAAAGGCATTTAGGTAGTTTCAGTACATTGCAACCGTAATATGCTATCTTTGGAAGGTTATTGTTGATGTTTGGCAGTAAGGTCATTTTCGAAAATATGATGAACTTTTCTTTTAATGCTGACTTCACAAGTTATTTTTGACCTAAAACATGTGATATTTGCACTCGTCTCTTATCTTTCTTTGCTGTTCCTCTTTTAGATATACAAAGTAGTGTATCCGAGCCTAAGTGATAACAACATCTACCAGAGAACTTTAGTTAATGAAGTCTTGTATGAGGCACAGCACCTGAGACAGGAATGGCTCAGCAGAATGAACATGGACTCCAACAATAATGCGCACTTCTGTGCTCCTCCATTAATGGACGTATTCCAGCATGGGCTTGCAGGAGGTACACATGACTGGCAGCCTGTCTACCAGCAAGGTGGCACTATTTGTGTTCCTTTGGCATGTGTGTGGTCCAGTCCCAGAGTGAGAGCGCTGTGTGGGAGCATGCAGCGTCTCAAGGAGGAATTGCTGGTGGACACAAGAGTGAGGATGAGCCCTGATGGAACGGTGCTAAACCTGCCTGCTGAGGAGGAGGAGGAGGAGGAGGAGGAGGTGGAGGAAGAAGAAGATGTGAAAGCAGTATCAGGTGTAGCTAACAACGTGGAGGAGGACTGGGATAGGGAGCTTACTGAAATGTGAAACCGATCCAGGAAGCTTTGTATGCAGAATAAACCAAAAGAAAGATGCACTTAAGATGTTTTTCCTTTTCGACTAAAAAAAACTCCTAAAGAATTACACTTCAATTAAATGCCCAAATCTGTGCTCGATGGAGAAGACAATCGTTAAACATGTCATTAATAAAAAATGCAAAATATTACACCACCTTTTGAAATGTGTTTTTATTTAACAGTGCATGGTACATACCTTACCAGCATCATAACAGAACACATGGCATGGAAGCCACCATCGGTCAAAAGTTAAAACACAACATTGCAAGACAGTCAAAAAAGCAATGTCACTTTTAAACGTCAGACACAATACAATTACAAGGACCAAAAACTTCACAGAAGAGATAAAGCCACCATGTTTTTACAACATGTAAAGTACCAGGACCTACTTACAGGTTATGTAAGAGTAGTTAAGGAAACATGGAGGGGGGGAAAGTGAATCTTCACACAACTTCAGTATCACTAAAGCTCAAATACATAAAAATATACTTTTCATTTTGGCAGTAGATCAATTAAAAAAAAACAAAACACTAAAAATCAAGTTTAAAGCAACTCACTCATATTAGTGTCTGATGACAAATAATGGAGCTGAAATCTCACAGATAACCTCTAAATATACTGGTATTTAAAAACATTCGCTACAGAGCCCTTAAAAAGGACGTGATGATGAAGAACAATATCAGATGGGAGAAAAAAGTATCAATGTTTTTGTATTTTCTTGCAAAAACTGTTCTATAAAAAAAAAAAATAGACATTCTCAAGACATTTGGAGTTTTATTGCAAAATGCATTGTTTTGCCGTTTTGCATGTGAACAAAGTTTCTATAAGCAATCCAAAACATTTGTTAGAGAACACAAAAGAACACTGACACACTATTTGTCCTCCCGTCTCATACACATCACCATGGGTCTTCAGGGGCTCTGCACATTAGCAGTGTGGTGCTTTGATATTTGTGCAGTAATTGCGTAAGATAAAAATAATAAACCTGAGATGTGTGGCCGAGTTGAATCCAAGCTTCCTGTCTGGGTTTTTTTTTTTTTTTTAGTGTTTGAATATCGACAGACCTGGATCAATCTGATGGAAATAGCAAAGACTACACAAAATGCTTCGGACACATTGAGTAGGTGTGACACCCATGCATTTCTACACTGTAACTCTAGACAGTTATGAGATAATCAAGTGCTACAAATAGCTTGTATACACACTTGCTCAACTGCGAATCCTCACTCTTAAATCGCAGAGGCTAGTGAGATTATATTGATACAACGGTGAATGGCTTCTGAGAAGAAATGGGCATACGGTCACGTACAACTTGAAAAACACTAATATATGATTCTGATATGCCTTAGAGCTGACCTTACAGACAGAGATACCATTAAAATAGTCATTAAAATACCTTCATTTTAGTGATACACCGAGTAACTACAAAAAACATGGATAAAAAGTTTCCGTAGTGTTATAGAGAAGATAAGAAGAGCTACACGCCGCTCAATAGCCTTAAGCACTGCTGAAATAGTTAAATGCTTCTTTCTGTGCTGCTATGTTACTAATTGTAGCTTGAGAACAGCTTGGCTTATTTTGTCCTTGCATGAAAGCCAATACATTTATGTGATGTCATTAATGATGCCAGAGGTTTACTTATCTAATCAGATATTCAGTTGCTTGGATTTTGCAAAATCACTTAAATAGTCCCATTCAGGTATATCAGTATCATCTATATTTAAGTTCTCAAACCGAAAGTTGTTTTTGTCGACGAATAAAGAAGAAATACACATTTTTGTATATGGCCTCAATACAATGTTGGAGATACACAGAAAGCCCATGTAAAGTCCTTCAATTCAAAGTGCTATTCAAATGAACATTTTTTCAAGTCTGAAAACCGCCCCATCTGTCAAAATGCATCACGACTTCTCACACACACAAAGTGAGATGCCGCGGGTGGGTGAGGACTGTCTGAGTTTAATTCTGACAGTTATGAGATGACAAAATAAAATTGTAAAGGTGGTCACCTTCATCTGCAGAGAGAGTATACACCTTATCCGTATCACAAAAGATGTATTCAATCCATCAATATGTTACTGACAGGCCCCTGAAATGGCTCATAAACATGTAAACATAAGTAAAAATAAAGAGATATCTTACCAACTAAAACAACATGAAATATATATATATATTTTTTAAATCGGCAAGGAAAATAGAGAAAAAAGATCTTTGATTTTCAATGCGGACGTAATAGGAGACAAACTTTACCTCACAGTGAAACACAGACACCTATAATGGCAGCCTCATACAGAGGAGCTGTCAGTTCTTTATGCGGCCAGCAGAGGACACCATTCCATCGAAGGGGTGAAACAGGTTCGTGACAAACACTCCTAATGTGAGAGGAGACCAACATGTCTAAAGCTCTTTCGTCCCTTTCTCCTCCCACGAAACAGACTTTGGTTTTTGACACTTCTCCTTCTGGCATCTCCCAACTCTAGCGTTTGATCACCACCTGTTCGTAGGCACCAGCTCCAACCCTGAGAAGAAATCAGCATTTACATACATTCCTGTTAATGCACTGATTTACATTCTTATAGAGCGTGGGGGAATACCACTGTTTATTTTGCTGTTATTTAAAGAGACGGTATCCCAAATGTTAAAATTGTCATTGTTTTCTCACCCTTGTGTCATTCCAACCCTGTTTGTCTGACTAATATAAAAATGCAGTAAGAAATGCTCTATATTTTATGTCTTCATTATACAGGCTTTTGAAAGACAAAGACATTTATGGGGCATTCTGGTAATATTATAAATGTTAATAGACTCAATGCCATATTCACTGTCATTACATGGAAAAGAGCAGCTTGGATGTTCTACTAAACATGTAATCAAATCATGTTTGGCTAAAATATTCCTCACCTGGCAGGAAGGTGATGGCTACCGAGTGCTGTGCTCCCACCAGGACCCACAAACAAACGCAGACCTTCCTCTGAAACACACACACACACACACAAATAGGTATCACCTCCATTCTGCATGCACAAAGTCACGACTCTTCTCTGGGGATACAAAAACCAAATTGGTCCATTTCTAATAAGAACCTGTCACCAGGTCATCTAAAAATAATATGAAAACTAATAGGACACACACACACACACACACACACACAGAAACGTGCTCTGGCGCAGAGACACTTCAGTACACCTACGGAGAACCAGCATCTACCTGTAAACATTGCTGCCAATTAAACTACCTGTTTCTAGCTTTGTGTCTTTTATTTTTGTTTGCTCTCAATCTAACTTCCAAAATGCAATTTCACAGCAGCAGAAAGTCAGTGTTAGTAATCTGAATGAAAAACAACAATCCCAAAAGATGCTGAAAATTATGTATAAGAATAATAGCAGATATATAAAACTATTTAACAATTTGAAATGTTTCGTAATCATTAATAAGATGATAAATTCAATCCCATTAAGCACTGCTGATGTAAACAATTTAAAAAATGGTACAATATTTACAAAGGTATTAATCTATAGCCATTTACTATAAGCATAAAATGCAGTATAATTGAAGTTTATTTCAAAATAGACAAAACAGTAACATAAGGGGCCAGTTTCCCGTACAGGGATTAAGACTAGTCCTAGATTAAAATAAATGTTAAGAGCTGTATAAACTGCAAAG